>WURT03653485.1:0-18831 GCA_009936505.3 Holothuria glaberrima
CTTGCCTCAAGCTCACTTTGGGTCACAAATGCAGTAACTTCTTTTGCTGATATCTCGAGTAATACGTGTCCGATCTGACTGAAAGTTTCACCAAAATGCATAGATCTGGTTCCTCTTTCACATATGAAAAGTAAATTTTTGCTTAATCCCTTCTTTTAAGGGACGTAGCTCGTTCGGTTTCGCCTCTTGGCAGCTTGGTTCTTCACCAGAGAGTCAAGGGGACTTGGGAAAAAGTACATTGAAACATATTCTAGGTACTGAGATATCGTGTTTACAAGCAAAGGGTAACTCATACACATACATACACACACGCGCAAACACTCGAGTGATTGCATAGATTATTAAATTCCTTTCGCCCTCGGCAAGTAATCAGTATAGTGTAAATTCATATAAGGTACTGTCCTTTAACATATTGAGGTTTTAAAAACCGGTTGGACTTGTACGACGAAATATTTCGAACCCAAGGCGTTGGCATTCTTGTTACATATTGTAAAAACCTGCAAAGGTAACTAATATCAGTGAAAATCGTCAACAATAGTATCTTTATTTAAATATTTAAACAGTTTCTTTTTCAGTCAAATTAAAAAACGTTGGTTGTATGTTATTACAATTTTCACAAATGCTCTCAGTTTTGTTAGTAACCTAATCAACCTTGAAAGGATAGTGTGACATGGTAGTTCAAATTATGGTTATTGTGAGCGAATTCATCTCTGTGTGGGTGTTTCCAGGTATGTCTGATCATCGAGAACGGGAAGGCGGTTTGTTAAGTGTTGAACGACTTTAGACGGTTTCCCACACAACGTTGTGAGTGTGCAATAAGTGCTCCTTAACGACAAAAGATCGATGCTTACTTTGTCGGAAAATCAATGGAAACTTAGTGTATAGTTAAGAAGAACTTGGACCAGTTATTTCGGTAAGTATATTTTTCTTGAGCACTCGCTAGGGTAGGCAATACGAGGCAGCGGCATGGCTTCGTGCGGAAAATAAATGGTCGGAAGTGGGAAGGGAATTGGAAAAGGTTTTTTCCGTGGTCTTCGGTGACTTACAACTTTATTTTGATATCAGTGAAACGTTATCCGTGACAAACCGGGGGAGGGGGGATCCGGTGACTCACGGCCCCGTCCCTGGGCCCATATGGGACGGGATGTCTTTGCTTAAGGTCCCACAAAGGTGTATATGTGCTTTAACGAATATGGTGGAAAGTCCAGCTCCTGCTCCAAACCCGTCCAAAAGGACAGAAACGACAATATGGCCTTTTTCAGAAAATAAATGAAATACATGCCTCAGAAATTAAAAGGAGGTAAGGTCAGGTTATGTAAATTAACAGTACTTCTCAAAATTTGTTTAAAGCTGTGACGATCGAAGAAGCCCTCCTGTCAACTGCTCTCCCCATGTAACACCCCCCCCCTTCGTAAGCAAATCGGCCTACCTTTTCTGCCATTTACTTTTCAAAACCACGTTACAAATTTCCTGTCCTGCGAAGGCTTTAATAATGTAAACAATTATAGTCATATATTTAAATACCTAAGAGCTTCCAGAGGCCTCTACCTCCTGGCATAGGCGGCTCCTAGAAATTTTGCTGGAGGGGGGGGGGGGACAAAATCAACTTCGTGATCACGAAGGTTCGGACGACCCCTAAGCAATATCAATGTTCCGCACAGGATATAGTATATACTAGGTGTATGGTTAGTATTATGATTTACAGTGATGCCAAAGCTCTTCAGAAACCATCTCAGGCATTCAGTCATACGTTGTGCTGTATTTAGCAAATACAACCAATACAACCGATCGCTTCTCTATAGGGACGGAGTGAATGGCAGGGGAAACAGGCAACGTCACTTGATCCACTTGTATAAAACGTTTACCCATTAATATTTTGTTATTTCTTTCATTGTGTCACAATACGCTTCAGCTTTGCCAAGAAGTCATAAAATGTTGATTTTCTTGATTTTTTTCTTAAAATAACGAAACTCTCGAACTTTAAGTCACTTGAAAACAACGAAATGATACCACTATTTGGGATCCGAGTACAGTTCCCGAAACAATTTTTGGCAAAGGGTAAGGGGAATTTCCCTTACTCAAAACGACAGTTCATCCCTTATACAACTAGACCATTGATTAGTCTCACTACAGCTTTGATTAACTGTTTGGTGTTCATTTTAATCAATTGTAACGGTTGTTTAAACAAAGGTGGTGAACCTTTTGATTATAACGGGCCATCTAACAATCTTTAGACTGCTCGCCGGCCAGGGGGCTGTCGACCTGGCCAAGGGAACGAAAAGCTCCTCTCCTATGAGCAACACATTACGTGTAGACTACATCTCCAATACACCTTATTGCAGACAGACACCTTTGCTGATCTTTCCACATGACACCCAGTAAAACTGCTTCCATGCATGGATGAGAATCATGGCGGCAAAGACCCCCGAAAGCTCCGGGGTGTCTGCAAAACTATGGGGTTTAACGCCAGCATTATAAATGAAATCATGAAGCGTGAACTAATCAGATATAGTTATCAGAAGGTGAATATTTGTTTTAAATATCTTAGCTTGCACTAATTGCAGGCCCATTTGTGATACTAAAGTATTATTATAGTAATTGAGCACCTGAAAAAAGCGCGCCAAGCGCGCCGAAAAAAATATCGTTTGGAAGGCACTATTTTAATCGTTAGTCTTCGCTTTACATCATGACACAGTTATTCACTTCTTTACTTTTAAACCCTCCCAAAGGAGGGAGGAAGGATTGACCCATGTAATCCACCGGGACTGATACGGTGCAAACGAAATAAATTTCGCGTTGTTTCCATAGCTGGATGAGTTTGGTTCATATGTAAAGACATGCATGTTTTACAATGCATTGAGCACATACTACACCATGCAGAAGCGGCATCACGAAGTGTATTTAGCCCATGATTGATAATGATGGACAAAGTTATTATAAATTGACTTTCAAAGGCATGTCACTATACGTTGACAAATTGCCTTCCGGGCAGGACCAAATGGTCTCGCAGGCCGGAGGTTCCCTATCGATAATTTTAAACCATTCTCGCAACTCCGTTAAAAATTCTTGTAAAACACGGTGTTTGTCCCACCGAGTTCTCCTATGTATTCTTACTGCAATAATAAATGAAATACTCATTGGGTATGCATTCATAACTTTCAGCATAATCATGTTCGATCAGACACCGATACAGCTTCCAATTTAAAAGTTCTCGCACTTTACATTAATATTCACACACGTCCGGCACATCTGATTTTACTAATAAGCGATCATCGGTGGTTACGGCTTCAGTGATTTTACCAAATAAACATTTCTTGTTCACCCTTTACAGGGAGTTAACATTGACACATAACACACAAAATAAAACAAATGTCATAGAGCAGCTTTCAACTCTAGGCAATGGTTGAGACTTTGGGCAAAGGAAATTTTCTTAGAATTATATGTGCCAACTGATAATGCCCCCCCCCCCCATGGGACAGTCGGTGGCATTTTATCATTTCCTTTATCGCAAACAAGAATATCACCCATTGAAGGAGCTGCACACGAGCCTGAAAATAAATAGAAATCATGACGACTTGACCGAACCATATTAATTCATATGACCAGACTGTGGTCGAATGACCCAGTAAACCTACAATCCGCGACAAAAGTGTTGGAACAAAGCTTCATATGAGTGCCACGTCGCAGTTCTGAAGGCAGTTGAGATGGTCACCTAAACCCCCTATCCCCCCTCTTCAATGTTGGTCGCTGCGTCGGAATTTCTCCGACTAACAACATTGGATCGGGGGTTGTTCCAACTACTTTTGTCGCGGATTGTAGGCTGAAAATTTGAAATTATTGCGAAAATATACTTGACAATTACTTATTAGTTCATACTCTATAAATAGTACATGACATTTGTGAGATAGATGGGATAATTTTCCCAAATTAAGAAGTACTTACGAAGTGGTTACGATCTGTGGTTTATGTGGTGATTACTAGTGCCAGCATTCAGTTGAAGAAATGAGTGTTAGGGAAAACATTCATCTGGAATGAAGTAACATTTAGAAACGATATAGTTTAGCCTGACGGAAACCCTTTTCAAGTGTAGGGTGTAGGGAAATCACAATTAAAGTGTACCTGAAGTCTAGAATTGCAAGAATATATATATATATATATATACATCTTAGAGGCTGGAAAATAAATCCTGTTCATCCAACTCCCATCTTCATAGCTTATTCCATTACTGAGATATAAAATGATGAAACACATTCACTTAATTTGAAACAGTCAATTGTGCAATAACGTGTGATGTCCTTCTTGTACAACTCACATAATACCTACTTTTGTTTCCCTTTGAAATTAGAATGTTTGTATAACCTTAAAAAGTTTACTGTTTTCTTGCATTACATGTTGAATGGAGAGGGCTTGTATAGTCAAGTCACCCCATACCAGTAAGAAAGTAACTACATTTTGGCACAAGGTGCAGTGGCTTTGGAAAAAACAAAGAAAAACAAAGACCTTAATTTGAGTAGTACAAGACTGACTTCACAAATTATTGCGCAATCAGACATATTAAATTGGGTGAATAAGCTTCAATATCTCCGCTCCGGATGTCCTGTGAAGATGTGAGTTGGACCATTTATATTCTTTTTTCAAGCTTTGTAACATATATTTTTGACATTCTTGACTTTATAGGGGAAAAGGAGAATAATTTCCAAGAGTATGGATGTAGGGGAACTTTGCTGAAGCACAGGGGTGTAGGAGAATCACTTCCAAGAATGGCTCCTCGGTGTCAGTATCGAATTTGTTTACCTCAATGGTCAAACCACAATGTCATATAGATGTTATAGAAAAGTATATAGTCTATGGGAAGACATTCCCTAATACTTTAATACGTGGAAGGAGTTTTTTTCTGAAATTTTCCCCAACTGGGAAACAATCACGATATGAATTTTGCTCTGAAATAACTTCTTTATTCGGGAAGGGAGATCTGCCGGCCTAGACCCCTGCCTTATACCCCTATGTAGAAGAAAATTATTATATTCGACTGAAAGATCCCGAGAGAACCTAAACCACTTATAATTAACAGTTACATAACTTCCTTGTTTTCATTATGTAGGTCTACATTGCACACACATGATATGTTGTACATCCGTTGTCTGACAGGTTAGAGCTCTTTTTCAATCACATCGACGTTCTCGTATTTTTATTTAATGCTTGCTTTACTTCCGCATGTAACATATTTTTAACTCTTTATACATACAGTTTACCCATACGCTTGGTTTTTAAAAAGAATCCTGAGGGTAATCTTATACTGCAGGAGAAAACCACAAAGTATTCCTAAATGGATTTACGACCGCGCAGTTGTGGATTTATGATTTATGATTTATAGGAGGCGTAGTCTGGTAGTACAGCAGTGAAGTTCTGTTACCGAAGACTACGGAAACGTTAAGGTGCCGTCAAATTACACACTTAGTCTGTATAATTTCTTAACATTTTGCAACAAAATGATGAAATGTTCACTTCTAATCGAAACAATTTGCATTTAAATGATGAAATTACAAACTTACCGCATTTTAACAATTCAACATTTTGCAGAAAATTGATGAAGTACTCACTTACTACAAATAATCATTTTAACATTTTGCAGAAAAATGATGAATTACTCACTTATTAAAACTCAACAAATTGACATTTCGCAGAAAAATGATTAATTACCTACTTAGAAGATCTCATCAATTTAACATTTTGCAACAAAATGATAAATTACTTATTTATCGGAACTCAACAATTCAACATTTTGCAGAAAAATGATAAATTGCGCATATATCAGAAGTAATCATTTCAACATTTTGCAAAGAAATGACGATTTTCGAAGTTATTGCATCTTATCAATTCAACATTTTGCAAATAAATGATAACTCACAAACTTATTACATTTCAACAATTGAACAAAATGATTAATATTCATTTTCTAGAACTAATCGTTTTAACATTTTGCAAAATGAAAAATTACCAACTACTTATAAATAAACAATTCAGCGATTTGCAGAAAAATAATGAAATACGAACTTTCTGTAACTCAACAATGAAACATTTCGCAGAAAAATGATCAATTCCTCCGTTGTCAAATCTGATCAATTCAACGTTTTGCAGAAGAAATGATTAATTACTTATTTATCAGAGCTAGTCAATTCAACAATTTGCAGAAAATGACGAATTACGAAATTGTTAGAAGTTATTATTTCCACATTTTAAAGAAATATGATAAAGTGTTCTTTCATGAAAACTTATCAATTAAAGCTGCTTTCTTAACCAAAATTAATTTCTCTATAACTGTGTGTTAGCGGCAATTTGACCTCTTAATGTGTGTGTGTATGTGTGTTGGTGGGAAGGTAACACTTGCAGAGCGCCCCTAAAATTTGAATTTGGGGGTGGGGCAATATGATAGTTTTTGCTAAGGCGTTAGAATGAAGCATATAATATTCAAATAGCCTTATCATTGTGCGAACTTAACAAGTCACGATGAACACGATTTAACCATTTATTTATAACAAACTAACTTGGACGAAATGACGATCGATTTGGTGATACAGGGGTGGCTTGTCGGTGGGGCTCCACTACCAGTTTGCGCGTGGCGTACCAAGAAATTATTTTGCCAAAATGCCTTTCAGCTTGCAGGAATTGATACTTCCCAGGCGTTGTACGTTGCTCCTAAAATTACTAAATATTTTCTTTATTTATTTTAAGACCTTAAGAGGATTGTTGCCACAGACTGCCACACCATTGGGTCCCTGAAAACAATTAAAATCTAAGTGCACTGAGATAAGATGTCTTCTATCTCAAATGTATAGGCAAGATATGGATGAAATTAGTGCATCGTTTAGGGTATGGGCTAAAAGGGACGTAGCCTGCTGGTGGCAGTTGCCCCCCCCCCCTTGAGATTTCCAAATTGTAAATGAAAGCTGGCCTACTTGAGAAAAGATACTGAGATGCTGAAATTTTTAATGTTCAAATGATGATGTAACGGTCCCCAAAACCTAGCCATATAAGGGACCCTTTTCTTCCCAAATTTTCCCGAGAGGTCCCGGATCCCTTCCGTGGATGCGTTCTTATGCAAGTTTTTCTTCCTGATAAATGAACCATCTTCTTCCCACAAGATACACCCCTAAATACACAAGCATATATGCTGGCTTATGATAAAATAGCCAATGGCTACCTTTCATTATTAGCCAAAACTTATGAACTAGTGAAGAAACTTTTAATTCAGTTAAAGGTCATAAGCAGTCGCCGCAAACTTATTATGAAACAACAGCTAAATATCCCAAATGACCTTTTACTTCATGCACTTCAAGTATCTTTATTGATAAGTTAGAACATAAATATTGCACATTCAAGGAAAACCAAAGAATTACTCTATACGTAAATTTCATACCCCAGTGAGAAGCCCGGTAGACTTGTCAGAGGAAAGAGGAAAGGATGAGGGAACAAGGTGTGGTATTCCCGTTGTAAAACACCCCACGAAAAGATCACGAAAGAATCTTTATAGTTGCACGTCTTATCTATTATAGGGCTAAATCACAAGTGGTATAACAAAGGAATGATTGGAACATACACGTGGTAGGACAATTATGATACATTATGAGTAATCATTATACTTAAAGAGATAGTCAATAATAGTATGGAAATAAGAATCTACCACACAAGGAAAGAAGTTGAACAGGGCAAGCTAGAAGACTCGGCAGTTAGGTTAGTATAAAAACATGATCAAATTGTGATGGTATTGTCTGTTTTAGTGAGTGTGTATCCAATTCCATTTGAAATATTTAAATACTTCGTCCAGGCTCAATGGGTTACAAGGTAAGTCCATATCCTAAAAGAAACTCTAGCTCTATCACCTCTATCTCAGTTTTCTTAGAATTTTTATTGTTTTCAGGGGACCCCAATGGTGTGGCCGTCTGTGGCAACAGTCCTCTAAGATCTTAAAAAAACGAAATTACTTAGAAATTTTAGGTGCAACGTACAACGCCTGGGAAGTGTCAATTCCTGCAAGCTGGAAGGCATTTTGACTAAATAATTTCTTGGTACGTCACTCGCCAACTGGTGGTGCCGCTCCGCTTAGAAAAAGTCTCGAAGGTCCCTTTGAGAAGGGCCTTGGACCTCTCTGGGAAAATTCCTGGGTCTTCCTCCGCTTCCCCACCGACAAGCCACCGGGCGTCATAAAATCGATCTTTATTTCGTCCACGTTACTTTGTTATAAAAAGATGGTTAAATGGTGATCATCTTTCCAAATGTGAGAATAATAACTTTTAACAAGTTCGTAATTCGTCATTTTTCTGCAAATTGTTGAACTGAGTAGTTCTAATAAATAATTTATCATTTTTTCTGCAAAATGTTGACAACTGACCAATTAATCATTTTTCTGCCAAATGTTTGATTGTTAAGTTACAGTAAATTCGTATTTCATTATTTTTCTGCAAATCGCTGAATTGTTTATTTATAAGTAGTTCGTTATTTTTCATTTTTCTGCAAAATGTTAAAACGATTAGTTCTAGAAAATAAGTAAGTAATCATTTCTCTGCAAAAATGTTGAGTTGTTGAAATGTAATAAGTTTGTAAGTTATCATTTATTTGCAAAATGTTGAATTGATAAGATGCAATAACTTCGTAAATCGTCATTCCTTTGCAAAATGTTGAAATGATTACTTCTGATAAATGCGCAATTTATCATTTTCCTGCAAAATGTTGAATTGTTGAGTTCCGATAAATGAGTAATTTATCATTTTGTTGCAAACTGTAAAATATATGAGATCTTCTCAGTAGGTAATTAATCAATTTCTGCAAAATGTTGAAATGATGACATCTGGTAAGTGAATAATTCATCATTTTTCTGCGAAAGGTTCCATTGTTGAGATGAGTAACTAATCATTTTATTGCAAAATGTACAATTGATGAGATCATTCAAATGCGTAATTCATCAGTTTTTTGGGAAATGTCAATCTGTTAAGTTACAATAAGTGATTCATTCATCTTTTTTCTGCAAAATGTCAAACTGATTACTCGTGATAAGTGGGTAATTCATCAATTTTCTGCAAAATGTTACGATAATAAGTGAATATTTCATCATTTAGTTGCAAAATGTTAAGATAATATAGGGACTAAGTTTGTTATTTGACGCCACCTTAAAGGGGCTAATTGAGTTGACATCTATTGTTTTTGTGACGAGTTTGAAGGAAATCACTGCATGACAATGCTTCTAAGTAGCCTCATTACTCATGTTTCACTTCATACAGTTACCGAAAATGTGAGAAATTTTAGTTATTGTGGACAGGGATTGCATATGATTACTACGTAATGGTAAAAAGTGTCTGGTCACAAAGTTGTAATAAATGATATTAATCATTAATGTATCATTACCATTTCAGTTGTGAGTTAGATGTGCAGAATCTCTTAGTCTGACCATTGGCAATCAAGATGAAAGTAAACTTCAACAGTTGGGAAAAATCATGAATTTTGTGAACCAACTCAATAAGCCCCTTTAACGTTTCCATTTCACTTCGCCCTGAAAGGCGGTTGCGTAGGCGAATATAGGCCTACTCAGTAACCCCGATGGGCTTGAAGGGAGAGAACAATCGCCTGAAGTTTACTTTCAAAAAGTGTGGGGTCTAGTGGAAACGCTCTATAGGGACAAGGGAGCAAAAAGTTTTTCCCGAAGGAGTTCTGCTCCTTGAAGTAGATTCGTCCTATGATGGGACCATGGGCGGCGATCCGTCTTTGAAAGTGGGGGAGGGGGATATAGTCAGTCGGACTGTCTAAGCGTACAAAGAAAACTTTTGCCCAAAATACGCCCCCATCACCGAAAATAGCCCTTTTCCAGACATTGTATTGTGCACTATGACAACTAGTATTTCCCCAAAATAGGCCTATGGTAAAGTCTAGAAAAAAGTGATTTCCGGATATAATCAGTGGCACTATCTAAGCAGAGAGCCACCATTGGTTGGCGCGGAGCGCAGAAAATTTTGGCCAACAATACCCTCAGATCACCGGAAATGGCCCTTTTTAAGCTTTGCAACGTGGAACTATGACAACTGTCAGATGTATTCCTAAAAAGGCCTATTGTAAAAAGTCTAGACAAAGGTAGATGTTCCGTCTGACTTCGGGAGTGGAACTATTTAAGCCGAGTGCCACCATCAGTTTGCGCGGAGCGCAGAAAATTTTGACCAAAAAGTACCCGCAGATCACCGGAAATGGCCCTTTCTACGCTTTGCAACGTGATGTGACAACTGTTAGAAGTATTTCTTAAAAATATAGATAGGCCTATTCTGAAAAGTCTAGAGAAAGGTTAAGTGTTTTGATTTCCGGATCTGCCGGGTTGATTTCATGGGGGGGGGGGGGGGGGATATAGTGTACAGTATCCGCCATCCAATTTCATGGAGGGATATATCCCCCATCCCTCCTCCGGATCGCCGCCCGTGGATGGGACTCTATGACTAACTCGACTAACTTCACAACTTTCAGACCTCTCTACATCATGGGTCTGTCACGTGATGCTTCGTCTGTAGTATCTGTTCTTTTCAGTCAATCTAGAATCTAGACTAAGTGAAAAAACAGATGTATACATGACCTTTGCTAAAAGCCCCAGAAGTTAAGCCATAAACTTAAACGGGACTATCAGTGGCGTCAGCAATGGGTGGCTTTGCACCTAATGAGATTTTGGTTAAGAAAAAAATTATGCACAAACACTCAGTACAAACATATATCGACGTTAATACGAAGACCCACTGTCACTTTATCAGTCAATCATGCGGTTGCGGTTAACTTGGACAAAATGTTCTCAAAATACAATTTTACGGTGGGCTTCGTGCGCATCTATTTGTTGAGCTAAGTAAAGGACCTCCTTATTGGGAGATTTAATCCACAGCTATTGTTTCAGCGTTTATTTTTCAAAGCTATGGAACTACTGATCCCGCGAGTCCTCTCCCTTTAATACAGTTCCCACGTCGATTATCTTTTAGTCAAATTTTATGGTCGAAAACTTTAAAAATTACGATTTACATTACCCTTTTCAACGCATATCCAATAAATAAGAGGCTAAATGTTCATTTATTTTAAATACCGATGCCTTCAAATTTGCAAGGGAGGGGGTCTTTTCTCTCCTGATTCCTCTCGGAGGCGGAGTCACGTACCGCACTAGGGATAATAAAGTGGTGATACCCCCGAAAGGAGTATAAGAACTTGCAGGAAATTAACATAGAGTTAGTACCAGAACCTGTGCATGCACTAGAGGTGGTCAAGCGCTAGCCACCCTTTTTCATTTTTTGCTGAAGGAAATGCAGGAAATATGTCTGTCGTTATTATAATTTTAAGGTACTCAAGAACCCATTGAACCAGATCCAAAAGTTTCTTTTTTCTCCAAATTTTCCCGGCTAGCCCCGGATCTGCAGCCGTATATGCACCTTCGAAGCTTCAAAGTGAAAGTTGTCCTCTGTAGCATACCTGGAAGGTAGTTGTCCAAACATTAATTCCTGCTGGGCAGCATGAGTGGATTTATTTTAAAAGCTCAATTCAAACCTTAACATGATCCGTTGTCTCCACTCACCCCTCCCCCAATCTTTAAATCGTTAGTGCGAGTAAGGCTATCAAATGGTCAATTTGTGATTTCTATTTTAGTGGCCTGTTAGTGCACATCCAATGCCATTTTGGAGATGGTCAAATGTTTCCTTCTAATGCTCATGCCATTCTGCAGACAGTAAGATGCTTCGTTCTAATGGTCACAATTAATAAATACCCTAGAGCCTCCGGGGGCTTTGCAGTCTGGATCCAAAATAAAACGTTTCCACTGGACCCCAATATGGGGCCCTACAGTGGGGCATTGGGGCCCAACATACAGGGGAGCACTGCCGCTATCTACGACGCCTCCAGAGGCGATCAGTTATTCATTTTGGTGTGTCCCTCGAAACGCTTGTCTCTAGTGCCCCCCCCCCTTCGAAAAGTCTGGAGACGCCACTGGGGAATTTGAAAAGCATAGCAGAGTCCTATACTTTGCCGTGACTTCAAAGAAGTGGTTATAGTTTTTTTAGAATGCGTTATATGTTAAAAAGCAGCTTTAATCTACTTGCAGCTGAAGGTTGGTGTAAAAAATCTTGTAGGAAGGTTTACACCTTGTGGAATGGTTTTGTGGTTGGAGTTGGCTTGCTGTTTGAGAGCACTGCCTTGCATACTAGGGGTCCCCGGATCAAGTCCTGGTGGAACCACTTGAAAATTTTCTGGGGACCGAAATTTACTTGTTCGGCATAGCTGGTCACAGTGATGCTGAGGGGTTTAAATTGGTGAATTTTAGTTGGGTATCTAATTTGTCCGTCCCAGGAACCTGTCCGATTCAGGAAGTTGTGAGCTTTGTTAGGTTCAGCCGTTGAGCAGTGGTGCAGAGCAAGGAACCTCCACCCTTCCCAGCCTTTGGAAAAGTGGCTAAAGACCCCATCCGTCGGATGGGGACGTTAAATGGCGGTCCCGGGAGCCATGGGCGCAGTCCTGGTGGGGACAGCGGGACGCGTCCCCACCAACTTTTCAATGGTGTGGACATGATATCCCGTGTTTCCACCAATTTGTATGACCAAATTTTCTTATTCCCCTGTATCAGACTTTGGAGCAGTTTGATCCAGGATTTTGAAAATGACATGCTATAAAAGACGAGAATTATTACTATAGACACTTCAGTCTTCAGTAAAAAACACTCCAAAAGGCTAAGAGAGCAATCCCTGAGTACACAGTCAACAGTTGAGAAGCCAACAAGGGAGACACAATCACTACAAAGTGCAGAAGTGCTAATTTTGTATTCAGGACCACAAAACCAAGAAACCACAAAGTAAGGAGTGCAAGTAAAAGAAAAAGACAAGGGGGTACTGTCTCCGCTGAAGTATAACCAGCCCTCATCTTATTATATTTATCTACAGTTGTTAAATAAGGGACGGAAATCATATTTGCGGCAATCTATAATTGTTTTCCGGGAGAGGACCCCAATCTACTTGGATTATTTGTCCAACCTAAATTTCTAAGCCATGAGATCTAAAAAATTAAGGAGGTTTAGGAGATCATTGGGTCTGGGAAGTGTTATTTCCAGTGATCTGGGAGGTATATTTGCCAAAAAATATCTTGTACGCTACGCGCGATCCCATGGTCGCGCTCCGCTTAGATAGTATCAGGGAACAGAATTGTGCACCATTATCCAAGACAGATCTGCGCCCATGTCGGGAGCAGGATTGGGAGCGATTAGTACACGCCTGCCTCGTTAACCTCTGAGCACTAGTCAAACAGAAAAGGCGAATCTCGCCGGTGTTTACCGACGCTCACTCTGGAATAGGGTTGTCGATGAGCCAATTGGCTCCTGACCAGTTCCATCTTGTCCACTGGGGCCCCGGGGGCACAGCCCCCCAAAACTGTCAAGGGTGTCATCACATTTTGTCTGAAAATGCATTGGAAAACGCTTCACATGTCAGGTTAATATGTGAAGTTAACTCTTTTCAAAAATATATAGCTCAATGGAGTTATGCTTAACCTATTGGTATGGTTAGTTCTAATTCTCACCCTGTCACTCACTTCCTGCTCATGAGAGCGCAGCTTTTTGGCGTAAAAGTTTGTGAAAAATTCGTTGCGGACGAGGATGTCCCACGCAAGCCTGGACGACCTAATAGTGCTGGCGACGCATCCTGACCCAGTGAAATCATGCAGGCAGGATGGATGCTGTTAATTCATTATGGAACTTAAATCAGCGACGTTAAAGGAGAACAGTGTCAGCTATAAATTAATTTCCTACGAGAAATGGGATTTTTGGGACAGAGGATAGATGCTGGTAACTGTGTGGTTATTAATCGTCAGTTATACGTCAATCGAAGCGTTTAATTAATTTTTGGCTGATAGCTAAAGAACCAAGTGTGCCATCAATGCGGCCATCGTTGAACAATGTTGTGTACCCGTAGTATTACAGTAAGTTCAACCCGTTACCTTTGTCAAGCAATCTTTATCCATATTAGTCACTTCTCTATATAAAAAAAAAAAAAAAAAAAAAACAGTAGAATTTGTAATCGTTTTCTATGCCTTTTACAAAGTACGGAAAGTTAAGATAATACAGTGGACGGAAACCATGGGACTGCGTGTGTGGACTTCAACACGAGTAATGAAAAAAGTTTGCTAAAAGGTACAGCAGGATAAATTTTCTTCATGATCTGATGTAGTTTTCGAAAAAATGGAAAAAATAATAATCATTTGAAACAAAGTCACAATTACTATCAAGATTGCAATATAACCTGGAAAACAATCAGTTCGTCGTCCACGCACATACTGAAATTTTGCCCTAGGTTCCGCTACTTTCGCTTTTCCTGTCCTTTTTTTTTGCAAGACGCCGCTTTTACCTTCATCCAGTCACCACTTTTCACGGCCCCCAAATTTATTTTTGCACGACTCCCCCTGTTCCTGACCCTCAAACTTTAAACTTAAACATGCAGAAAGAAAACAAGCAGCTGCGCAGTCAACCTTTCACAGACTTCCGACTCGAGAGTTGCAGGCCCAGTATCATCAAATCTCGAATGTACTTAGGTTGCATCAAGTATAGCCAAGGGGCCGGCCGGCAACCCCAGAAAAATCCCCTCCCCAGAAGATTAAGAATTACCCCTGCCTTAATGAACCGTTGTATACCTCTCCTTCTAAAAGATATAGCCCTCTACGTGCCTGGGTTACATGACGCAAAACCCAGGTCACATCGTCACGGGTGCCCACTAAACGCAGGCCCGTAGCCAGGCAAAGTACTATTCGGGGCGAAATGACTTCCAGGGGGCGAAAATTTTTTTCAGGGGGCTTCGCCCGCCTTGCCCCCCCCCGGCTAGACTTGGCGTCGGCTGGAGTCGTGACGTTTGTGGAAGGTTCCACGGCGACGATTTCATCGATGTCCGTCTGGTTGAAAGCCGTCCGCTCAATTGAACATGTGTTCAATCGTAGTCGAATACAGTCGGCACTCGTCGTGATGGTGTGGACTCCCCTTGTGAGGGGACAAACGGTCCTGCTGTTTTGCTAATCAGTGATTATAGCGTTCTCTCCCATGATTCTTCCCGTCTTGCAATCAGCAACTGAATAACCACAAGCTCATATTACACTGGAGCTAGTAGGCTCCGAAACACAAATTTTGTCTGCGGATTTCTTTTCCGGACTTTCCCTCATCACAGCTATGCCCTCTAGAACTGACACCCGGACTAAAGCTTTGAAAAAGTGTCCGAAATAGGTCCATGGTCTGAAGTGTATGGGCGGCCATCAGGGCAAAAAGGACAACAAGCAAAAATTACATTTTGATTTGGGGTGGATACTGCAGCAGGGGCGTATCCAGGAATTTCCAATAGAGGCGCGCAAGGTTTGATTGATTGCCGTCCTGGAAGAGGGCTGAGTTGCATGCAAAATGATTATATTTGACACATTTTAAAACAATTCCTTTTTCTTCTTCAACTTTTTTCACGTATGACGGCCAATAGAAGGACGGGCCTGTTGGGCCCCTCTGGATCTGCTGCAGAGTTCGGGAAAATATTTCTCGGCCAGATTACTGGTCAAAATCCTGCAATTTTATCAGATAGCCCAGGTTTTCCTCTGGTAAACACGGTTCAGCCCCCAGAAAAAATATCCTGTACCCCCATACGTGTAAGCAAGTACTGATTCTGTTTGACACGTGTTAGTTGCCCTAATAACGCTGTTTGTGACGTACTTACTATTTAGCGTGTACTGGAAGTGTAATTTACGCCCTATAATATTATCGTAGGTATGATTCCCAGGCTCCTTTTCCACTGCTAGGATTGTAGGCACCCAAAGGACAAACATAGCAAACTATCTATATTTGAAGAGGGGCGCAGTGCAAGGGTGAAAATTAAGGGTCAAAAGTGTCCCCTGGTTC
Organism: Holothuria glaberrima; assembly: GCA_009936505.3. Classification (NCBI taxonomy): domain Eukaryota; kingdom Metazoa; phylum Echinodermata; class Holothuroidea; order Aspidochirotida; family Holothuriidae; genus Holothuria; species Holothuria glaberrima. The sequence goes on from WURT03653485.1 coordinate 15,911, forward strand.
CCTGGTACTTGGTGCAACCAGGAGACACTTTGTGTTTACCAGAAGACAGTAACGTAACCAGCTTCAATGATGTACGTTTATTAGGGACTTCAAGGATGACGGGCACTACTTTCGGTAAAGTAGCGCCTGGTAGCATTCTTTTTCGGGTCAACGGGCGCCGTTTAATTGGAAACAAGCACTAAACAGCGCCTGTCGCCCGGTGAATTTCACAGTTGGCGCAGTGTATACATCATGTTAACGAAAGGATATGTGCTCAATTTGTAATGGGGATGTTGTAAAGAAGTAATGAAAGTACGACCTACTCCTGATGCAAAGGAAGGGAAGTAACGGATTTTGGTCAATTTTTGTGCAGAATTTCCTCTCTAGTGAAGCCTTGTTAAAGTCTTAAAGGGGAAATCCCCACCCTTCCGTAGAAGCTCTCGAACAGAGCTCAAACGGTATAGTACACAAAGAAACAAGACTGTCTGGTAAGACGGAGGAGTCTTTTGGGGTCGTGGAGTGGGTAGTCTTTGCGGTGTGGCCAGGGCTTAACAGACTTGACACAAGTCATCCCACTATATGGCCATGTCTACCATTGCTAAGTGGCGTCAAGTCATTGGCTCGCCTGAGTTCTGTAGTCCATTCGTGGCTAATTCGAATTGTACGAGACTTCCCATTCCGCGTAAATTTCGGTATTGCACAAGTGCACTGAAAAGTAGCGCCTGGTAGCATTCTTTTTCGGGTCAACGGGCGCCGTTTAATTGGAAACAAGCACTAAACAGCGCCTGTCGCCCGGTGAATTTCACAGTTGGCGCAGTGTATACATCATGTTAACGAAAGGATATGTGCTCAATTTGTAATGGGGATGTTGTAAAGAAGTAATGAAAGTACGACCTACTCCTGATGCAAAGGAAGGGAAGTAACGGATTTTGGTCAATTTTTGTGCAGAATTTCCTCTCTAGTGAAGCCTTGTTAAAGTCTTAAAGGGGAAATCCCCACCCTTCCGTAGAAGCTCTCGAACAGAGCTCAAACGGTATAGTACACAAAGAAACAAGACTGTCTGGTAAGACGGAGGAGTCTTTTGGGGTCGTGGAGTGGGTAGTCTTTGCGGTGTGGCCAGGGCTTAACAGACTTGACACAAGTCATCCCACTATATGGCCATGTCTACCATTGCTAAGTGGCGTCAAGTCATTGGCTCGCCTGAGTTCTGTAGTCCATTCGTGGCTAATTCGAATTGTACGAGACTTCCCATTCCGCGTAAATTTCGGTATTGCACAAGTGCACTGAAAAGGTAATCAAGTCCGAAGTTGTGTCCGACTCCTGACTAACGCGTTATGGCTCTGACAATTGACCCGAAATTTTAATTAAGTTTCCACTACCAGAATTGTTTCGATATTAAAACATTCCTTACATGTCTAAGTATGAGTAGAAATTTTCTCTTTTTGCTTTCGGAGCCATTATTATGTGTAACTTGTAGATTTTGAAAACACACTGTCGTATATCGCTACACGATCCTATAATAAATCAAATCGTAGCAAATAACAAATGAGAGTGAGGAATCTCCGATTGGTCGTCAAGAGTAAAAAAGCAAAACCTTTTACCATTGAAATAACCCTAACTTTTTTAATAGAGCAAAATGTTTTAACAGAGTCAAATTTTGATTGTTGTTTTATTAAAAGATTTTCAACATTACTTTCCATGTACTCTTCTTTCTGTTCGCACTAAATAGCGTGATGAAAATTCAAGCATGATGGAAATTCAAGGCAAATCAAATCTCTCAACTGTGTGGAGCCTGCCAACTGTTATTCCCGACTTAAAAGATGGCGCTACAGGATCATTACACCTTTACTCCACGGAAAACCCATCATGGACAGCCGAAGAACAGACTACCCTAACACATGTCCACAGGGTCAGGATTGTCGTATGTTATTTGGCGCTGGTGGCAAACGGAATTATTTTCCTTTTTCAAATAAAACTAAAGAGCTTCTTCAGAACTTACTTTGTATTTGGACTGTCTTTGACCATCGCTGATTTGATCTTTTCTGTGGGCTCTTTGCTGAAGACACACTCGTGGGTTCTATCATCCCGTACCTCAGGACCGGATCCTGTCTTCTTGGAAGTCGTTATCACGGCTGGACATTTTCACGCGTATGTGTCTGCCTTCTTCATTACAGCGGATAGATATTTGGCGCTTGTTTGGGATCCTCTGAGGTACAAAAGTCTGGTTTCATTGAAGCGCTACTACATCATTTTTGCTTTAAGCTGGTGTTTTTCCTTTTTTCATTCATTCGTCTTCCGGTACTTTGTACCGAGGTATCATTATCTAAGCTTTTTGATTGCCTTTACGACACCGTCGATCGTGACGGTCACTTGCACCTTGATGAATATCAAAATGTATTTAGCGATCCTGCAATTACCAGCGGCACCGGGTCAGGAAAACAACAGACATAAAAAATCCAAAAAACTGCTCTTGGCAATTACGCTAATTCTCGTTGCAAGTATTGTCACAACGTTGCCAGTGGAAGTCTACCATTTTTATCTGGTTATTGATACGAATAGATTTGAAGTTTTTAAATACATTTTAATCGCAAATATATTCTACACTCTTCAGGTTACAAGCGCTGTCGTGAATCCTATAATATATTGGTGGCAAGTTCTATTGAAAGAAATTCAACCTCACTGTCATTGTTCGAGGACGAAAATTTCCGGATAATTTGAAAACAGAATTAGTTTTGTTCTGTTCATGATTGTGAAAACGATCAGTGTATCATAAACTACCAGTATATGATTATAAGTCAATGCACCTGTTTTGAATTAAAATTTTTCATTTTTCAAGTTGTTCTCTTCTCGATAAGTTAAATATCTTACGAAAGAGAGCTATTCGACACATCACTTGCTCCAAACCACGTGACCATACTCAGCTCCTTGTTCAAGTCACTGAA
>WURT03653496.1:0-18831 GCA_009936505.3 Holothuria glaberrima
AAAAAAACACCACCCTTTTGCGAATCAACCCAGCGCAAAGAAACACTTTCTACTGTGTGCCGCAAGTAGTTCTAACTTCTCGAAATTACTCGAAATTCTCAGACAATCTTGGACAAAACTGTTAATGCTGTGTAAAGCCCATCATGTCCAAAAGACGTTTATTTTTGTTTGTCTTCGACAACTTATTCACTCTTACGTGATTTGGCAGGAACCCACACTTGTGTCAAGCATATTCTTTTCTCAAGATCTGCTCTCCATGGACATGAAACTGCAGAGGAGGGTATTAGGTGTGCTAAATCGTGTTAGTTGCTGGCTTTTAAAATTTGGAAAGTGAGTTTTGGAAAGTGTTGTTTTGAAATTTGGAGCTTTTGCAGGGACAAAGTTACCTAGCATTGCATCAAACTTAAGTTTTCAATGTAACCTGGACGAATTGCTACACAAATGAGAGCATTTTTTTATGTGCAGAACTTTGGCATATATGTTCCAGGTTTTGGCTTAACACCTCAAATATTCCTCATGTCTACTACATGACATCTCAACACTAAATAATTCCCTGTTTTATATATTTTGTTAATTTTTTATGATAATCACAAGACAAGAGATAGCTGCATCTTGCAAAAGTAGGCCTACCACAGTCCCAGTATTTCATTTGCAAGTTCAGTACTTGAACCATGAACCTTTTGGCTTAACTGAATAACAGTCTTTAACATGAACTTAGTAGTATACATGACCTGGACAACCAGGAAAGTTGGGTTACTAAGGAACTATGAATTAATTTGAGGTAGCATACATGTTGCGGTGAAGGGGCAGTTGATATTGAATAGACAAATTTCTTAATTGCCTTGCCAAGGGATCTCTTACAGGTATATACTGTAGTATCCTTGGGGTCTTAAGACAAAAAAGTACAATGTAGCACATGTTTTGATTATTTGTTTATGTGGGAGGGTGGCTCTGTATCATACAATATTGTCAGCACCTGAAACACATTGTGGATTGGTACGATATAACAGAAAATTGAAAGTTTTCTAATTACGTACAGTATACTGTAGAGCCGTCCTTTTTCCAAGTGTAGAAAAAATTAAATGGGAAATTATGGCAAATTGTGCTCGTCTTCATGGGTAAATGCGACTGTTGCCATCAGTTTGCATACACTAGCAACACTTACCTTGAAACAAAAAAAAAGATATTTGTCCTTCTTTCACAGATTTTTTTTTTTTTTTTCTCAACAACATTTGAAGTTTACTTTGGCCTACTATACTAATGCATATTCAGTCAATCCCACTTAACTACAGTAAGGGATAGGTAACCTCCAACCAGCAAGCACCCACCACAGACTATGCCCTCAAGAAGTATCCCCCTCTAGATAAGAGTTTAGGGTAAGGGGTTCTGGTCAGGTTAGAACTGGGGGATATCTGAGGGGGAGTAGTCAGCAGAGAGAATGGTCAGACAAGTTTTCCAGGGGAGTTGTCCGTGCAAAAACTAGAAGTACTTATCCATTTTCATACTGCCAGCTGCTGTACAGTGTAGATCCAGTGATGAATAAGGGAGGGCAGAGCTGGATTAACAACGTTTTGGTGTTGGGTTTAAGCAGTGGCATAGCTGTGGGGTCTTCACAACTCCCATGAGCCTACCCCACCCCATTGGCCATTATTATTAGATGAAAGCACACAAAGAAAATTATAGGGTTCTGAAATATTCTCTTAAGGAATTTCATGGGACACTAATAAGCTCATATTTCATATCTGTAAATGAGCCACTCTGCTTACCTCTTTGAGGTAGTGGCAGTGGTGCTGTCACTTGTCAATGGGATTGGATGAGAGCCTTGTGCCTGGAATCTCCTGTGGTCATGCAGTTCTGCACATTTGAAAACCCCTACCTTCACTTCATACACAGAGAGCTTGTTGTTAATTTTTAAACTAAAAATTTGGTAGTACGGTGGTTTTAAATACTTATTATTTTCCAGGACCCTGCCATCTACCAGCTTTCCTCAAACTGAATTAGCTCAGTTGATTGTTTAAAGTGATTTACCGATTCCAATTTTTCCCCAAATATTGAGAACGTTCTTTAAGAAAATAGAGTCTCACTCTGATGTTACAAGTTTACAATATTCATTTCTCTAAGGTTTTCCATAAACCCCACTTTAGGCTCTATGACAGGCCCCTAAATGACATATCAATTTATCCAACAGATCAAAGTGGAAAATATGATCCATATTTGGGTCTGGTGCTTCAGTGTCCATCATTGGTGGCGGGTAAGGGCACTTGCCATATTGCCATTTTAATAATAATTTTGTCATGTAATTTCCTTAAGTGAGATTTCAGATGTTTAGTATGTTGAACTGCAGACATGTTTGTATACCATAGGCATCCTGACATGAAGGCTTTACTGTCCTGCAAAGTTGTACAGATCCAAAGTGAGCAGGGGCATTTTTTATGGGGGGGTCATTGGGCCATGCCCCTCCCCCTTGCTGATGATAAAGTTTTTCTTATTTAGTATAAACCTAAAGTATGAAAATTTTTGAAAACAAATTTTATTACAAAAAGGTAACATGTGGCAACACATTTCATGTGATTAGACCCCTCCCCGTAGACCCATCCTCCATGCTGGTGACCACATAACATACAAAATGGTCACACATGAGACATTTCTACCTATGCCCCCAAAAGTGAGTTGGAAGGTATTCATTGCAATCACACAATTGTCATACTGCATAGGCCAGTATGATATTCTATTATCACCCATATCTCATATTATTAAGATTGACTGGCAAAACATTGCAATGTCTTAAATTGTGACTAAAGAGTTAATTTGCTGCTATTTAAGTAGCAAACTATTAGAAAATCCCACTTCAATCCCACTTCAACCCCATTATTGTTGGAGCTGAGGTGAATTCTGTCTTTGCACTTATGAACATAAAGCAACAGTTCATTTTCCACCATAACTACCAGGCTATCCATCCACTCAAAGCATCATATGGTTACATTCCATTGGTGTTCACAACTATTAATATTGCAACTTTTGCTGCCTTAGGTATTCATTAATTGTAATAATATTTATGGGCACTTTATTCCAGGGTTACAAATATGCAAATACGCAGTACACACTAAAGTGAGGGGACTTACCCTTGCCTTTCACCAAACTTATGTGGTTTCCTAAATTCCATTTTGATGTAAGCATCAATGTCCTACCACTTGGCCCCCACTTTTGGAAGTATTAATCACATCACTGGAGGAATTTTGAAGAGATAAGGACTGCTACTAGTAATGTGTGTCATATTCCTATCTATACTTCCCTGGAAAAATCCCTAGAAAGTCATCAGTATCCTTCCTATAATACTCTACCTCCAATATATTCCTGTCATGGACCACTTTGAAGCCTAACAAGGGCGCAATAATGAACCAGTAGTCAAAATTAAAGGACAGGCCGGATTTAAGCATGGGCTAGCTGGTATAGCTGGTATAGTATAGGTCAAGAGTCAAGACCATCCTTACAATACAAATAAAGGGTGGGAATTAGACTGAGCCCCATACACTGTCAGTGCAGTCCGTGCTTTACTTGTGTAGACCTAATACTAAAACATGATTCCTACTTTTGAAAATATGAAGACACTAAAAAATGTTTCACTAGCTTGTAATCAGAGTATAAAAATCTTTTCTTCATATGTTAGATATCCTTAGAACAACGTTAAAACCTGGTTTAAGTTAGTAACTACTTAAGATAGTGCAACGTTGAAAACTAGCTTAAGTTAGCACAACTACTACGGGGCCGGGGGCTAGCCGCTAGAACCACAGACTTTCTATTTTTGGCTCGGTCTGCATCGAGTTAGCAGAGGGAGCTTTTCTTTGGCGACTTGTAATACTGATATTATGGCAACGGGAAGAAATCAGGTTAAGAACTGTTTGACATCTAGCAGACACGAACTGTTGTCGTCACTTCCTAATCCCTTTAAAGTGATCCCAAATTTTCAAGAGCCACACAATCAGGAGCAATTTATCGATGAGCCTCCCTAATCGTTTCAGGGGAGAGGCAAGAGCTTTATCTCCTTTCGTAACATCTACGTGCCAAGATGATCCTACAGAACTGACAGTCATAAGAGTTGGCAATAAATAGGGAAAGTCTGGCAACGAATAGGGAGGATATGCCCTTCACTGCCACTTAATTTTATGGCCTTCTCAAGGTTGACTGGTACTGGGTATATTATGACACAGGGTTTTCTTCAAAAGAACACATTTGTCAATAAAATTATTGAAAAAATCAGATTGTATGGAAAATTTACACCTTCCTCGATCTAATTTTTGTCAAATTCAAGCCACCAGAACGTTATAAATGATAGAAGAAAAGTAAGCAATAAATCACAATAACTTAACACCTGTTAGACAGCTATTAAACTTACTCCCTGCCGTCAAAAGAGTTGGCGCGACAGAATTCTGTGGTAAGCAATGACTTGGTAAATAAAATGGAATATTGTAAACAGATCTGCTAGGTTAGTAAAACTCAAGTAGGGGAGTAGGTGCAGCTAGGGAGCACCTCATTTATTAGGTTTGCTTAAAATTTAAGGCTGACGGGTATTTTATTGGTTTGTACGATTGTGTCTTCTGTGGGAACAACCTCTCATGTACCTGGTTTACCTATGCACTACTGCCTACTGTGTCATAATAGTGTGCCTGAACGTTGTATGAACTATGATTACGACGGCTATAATTCTTCTGTTCTTCTTGTGTTTCGCACAACTGGCAGGACCCATATCAGGGAGCCCTCTGTCGATTTTCGCTTGGACGGGCAGCCCCATTATAATGCAGACTTACAAAACATTTACGAAATCGAACCAACTTTTTGGACTTGAACAGTCTCAGCTTCCAGTCCTAGACCAATTGCAACCTATTCCGAGACGGTTCAGACTCCATGGTCTCTCCTCCAGGTCAAATCCGAGTCCAGTTACATACAATTTCCAGTCCGGAATTGAGTCAAAGTATCGTTCAGCCTGGTTATTGAAATAATAAGATTTGTCACATTCAGGAAATCAAAATTCCTTAAAAAATTTGATGTACATTGATATCTCCTAAAAGCTTTTAAGCTAATGTCATTTTATACTACGGTCAACATTCATGTAAGCTTTTTTGCGGGCAGCCAATAAAGTACCAAATTCTAGGTAGGGAAGTAAGAATGCGAAATTTGCTGGTTTTTCAGGTGAGGGGGGGGGGCGAAATTATTACATCTTGTACTCATAGCTTCACTTTGATCACAAATCACACTGCATGACCACCCACCTTGCGGAAAAGTGTGACCATAGCCTAACCTTGAAGGGGGGGGGGTACCTACGACCAGGTGAATCTCTGTCATGGTCAATGAAAAATGATATTCCACGGAAGATTTATTATACAACTCCATGAATATTCATTGGAAGAGTTTCAATATATCAGACCACAGAGCCCAAGTGTCCTTGAGAATAAACTTAATCTCCTGGCTGTTTTGCGTAGCTTCAAAACATATGGTCGAGGCATTCTTATTCGTTGATGATTCTCATTTGCTCCATTTTTGGTCCATTAAGAAAACCCACCGTTTGTTAGGTACATCAGCCTTTGAAATTCTTCAAAAGTGTATATTCACGTATAATATTCCAGAGGAAATAGATATGTCTGATTATGTGCTTCTGTTTATCCCATTACTACGATGATAACAACATTTATGGTAAAATTACATTCCACTACATTCCCGGCGCCATCTTCTGCCGTGTATTTGATTGTATTAGCTCCAGACCCAAACTGACTACCTGAGGCTTTGCCTAGAACTCGTCGCAAAGTTACGTGGCCACTATTGTCGGTTGCTCGAGGCATGTTGTACTGAATGACAGCGCTTTCGCTGTTTGAAGACTGGACGTTCACGTTAATGTCAAACGACGTTGGACAGGATGTGAACTCCGGAGGCTTTATGTCTGTTGAGAAAGTACAGCGATGAAATAACAATTGGTGTAACATCTATCAACGGGTTCACTCTCCAAAGTACTAGGGCCTGACAACTGTATTTGGACAAAAGACCGTGAAAGCATGAAGCTATTTCAAATGGAGTAAAAGGAGAACTCATAAGCAATAAAAAATTCATCTAAAACACCCCTCCACGATCTCCTCGTCTTTCAAAACGTTTACTCTCATAAGCTGGTTTTATTTCCCAAATCGTTTTTAGCATTTCCTTTGAAGAATCATCAAGGGTTCCGACACTGAATTTTGTTTCTGACACTATACTTAAACAAACGGCTGTTTACGCATGTTTATACCTCATGAATATTCTTCCCTGGTTTCAAACTCTATGTGTGCAGTTGTTTATCATCAGAAGTAGATGCTTATTTTTTGTCAAATTTGGTATTATTTTAAATGTGAGAACCGCTTCTAAATCGTTGGTGTGGGTGGAAAATTAGCGTCATTTGTTCAACGGAATAAGTTTTGTCTGAAAAATGTTCCAGAATCTTTTCGAAGAATGTTGGACCTTTAACATATTTCTTAACACAAGGATTCATTGAGCGAAAAGATAGTTGCTTCATCTTCACTACGGTAAGCCTCTTGAATTTGTGCGGGTGAGTACTTTTTGATATTTTTTAACTTTGCTATTTTTTGCATTTTGGAAGTTACAAGTTCCTAAGCACCACACGTTGTCTTAACCATGCCATTCACACTGACTGCGAAGAGCTGTCTTCATCTATTACGTAAGACACTTTGTGAGCAAGTGTCGATAAATCCCTGGGGGTATTCTCGGCTCATTACTCTTGTAATGTCGGAACCCAGAATGACTTTTAACGTATTTGCACACCACATAACTAAGATGCAACTAAAATTCGAAATTTGAAGTGACAACAGCTGATGGGCTTACAATTTAAATAACCTGTGACAAGTTACATGTTACTTTAGAGTTTCTACAAAAATGTCACAGTTGTTTCCCCCATTTTGTTACACTACTCCAGCTTGCGTTCCTGTACGCATTAAAAGTTTAGTCAAAGATTGGGTGGTCTCGCCTTCGATGCTAAATAAACAATACATGAAAAACGTAATTGCCTTCCCTTTTCAATTGAAACTCTTTTCATTTATCATGCTGCATCCTTTCCTTTTTCAAAGACATGTTTTCCAAGCGTCCATGGGCGTGAATCATGGGGGGCGGGGGAGACGCGTCCCCCTCACTTTTTTGGAAGGGGCATCGCCAAAAAGTCCCCCACTTTTTCAAAAATGATGCAAACTAAAACTGTGATTACGAATTGACACTACATATTAAAAGTTTAATTTCCCCTTAGACCCCTCCGCCAGGACAGCGATTCGCAAATGGTGAAAAGTCCCCCCACTTTTGGAGATGGATCCACGCCCTTGCAAGCGTCCCTCTTGTTCTGGTGGACTGTTATCTCTGTAAGAGATTAAATTTCCTTTAAAACCATTATCGCCGCAATGGTGCTTCTTATGTATTACTCACTTGCTTGCATTGTGTGTAATGGCTGCTCGGAAATTTTCCTGCTAGTATAACCATGTGCCATTGCAAGACGTAGGAACCTACACATTTTTCCGAAATGTTTTGTGTCTATGAGACTCTCGCTATACACTTAAACCAAATTACATGATACGGCCGTGGTCATAACAACAAATCTGTACTTTATTTGATGGAATGGAGAAGATAAGAGTTGGCCATGTATAGAGATACATTTATTCTATAACTTGATGGAAATTACAAAAGAGATTCAATGGTTTCATTTTGTTTCGTTACCCGTCGTCATGACAATTCGATCGCTACATTTTGTCTTTGGGTTTTCCCCCATTCGTTCGTTTACATACAATGTAACTCTCTTCCAGTATTGTAACCAAAAGAAAAAAAAATGGAAAGTCGTTAGGGCTGGTCCACTTGAGGCTGTATATCCGCATTTAATCGTTTATTTTAAATAGAAACAGAAATAGGCTAATTATTGACTCTGTAAATTTGTGCTTAGCCTACCCCCCCCCCCGACTATACCCTAAATTTTCGCAAGCTTTCTTGTAAACTGACCTTGGCATGTAGGTTGTTGACCGGTCCAAGAGTGGCCATTACAATATCGGGCGGATGTTTGCCCTGCAGGTATTGCATAACCCTCGTTACAATGGAAGAAGCACATGCTCATATATCTGTTACGGTCTGTGCACGATATCGAACCGTAAGGCGGACTCGATAATGGAGGATAGCATGTCAAAGCTATGGTAGTCAAAACAAAAATAAGGAAGTCAACGTCTACGACAATATATTTTATTTATCAAAATGATAATTACCATACGTTTTAATATTGTAGACAGCAACACATATTTCACAGTGCCGAAATTTTCTTGGTATTGTTGTGCCGTGATGGACGGTACGAAACAATCGAATAAAGACAAGGACTATAAACCATAAACAGAAGCATTTGTGGACGATTTGTCTTTAAGCTGCCTTGAGTTCGCTCGAGGAAAACTATGTCTCTTATTGGAGTATCCAGCAGTATAAAAAGTACAAATCGACTCCTTTCCTGCCGAGGTTGTGCAAAGTAGATAGACTTGTGAAATTATATAGAAGTACTCAAATTATACAAGAGTAAGAGAACTGACAAATTGTAGCTTGCTTAAATTAAACCTTCATAACATTAAATATTAAGTACCTTGACATGTTGGAAAAGAAGATGACCATCGTCTCGTATTGGAGTCACAATGTACTGTGGCGCCTCCGCTAAGCCTGTAACCATGGTGACAGGAGAAGGTACATTGCGAACCCGCTCGAACACCATAGGTGCACACATGCACTCTATTGGTAGTAGATGAAATAGCCGGACAGCGAATAACTGAGGAAAACATGCGCAGGTGCATGTAGAAAACAAATGACATTATTTTTATACTTTAAAGAAATCTTCTTGCATTCTTCCCTGGGTGTTATTGATATTACTAATAACAATACATGTGTAATAGAGATGCGGGGGATAGGTTAACACAAAAACCAAAAGTAGTCTTTCTATCCTCACCTACATTAAACATTGAAAATTATTATATCATTTTTATGTCATTTGGCTTTTCACGCAATGGAATCAAAGGAATTAACTTTTAGCAACTTACTTTATTTTTCTGGGACTCACAGTGATTAAAATATATCGTTCAAAGTTTCTTTTGCTCTTCCGTTAGTGATCTTTTTTGTTGGTTATAGTAGTTCTATGGTCATAACAAAGAAGTGTGGTCGTACCAACAGATTATAGAGGGTACTTAAGTCTGATCCTGGCAGGGTCATACCAAAGAATTTAAAAATGGAACCTACTGCCGTTGTGTTTGGTGCCCAGCGTAAGCAATGGAGTAGAGAAAACAAGCCAGCGGGCGCAACTGGGAAAAAGGCCGTGGTCGGCCAGACTTAAACCAATTTGTCAGAAACTGAGCCGTTAAACCTCATCTAACTAACTAACTTAAGGGGAAAGAGTCGATTTTGTCTTTGATTAGTAAAAATGGCACGTTTCTCGAAAATGGAATGTTTGAGGTGAAATAAGATTACATTTAACCTTATCAGAATGAAATTACATCAACTTGTTTGAACATTTTTCTTACAGTGGTCCTTTAACAACTTAAAATAGTGTCTATATTTTTCTAATAAGGGTCAACAATTATACCGTCATACATAAAAAAGATAATTATTTGACTGAATATTTTCGTACCTTCTACTGTAATGTCAAATGCACATGTTGAAGATTTTTGCCAAAAGTCCGTAGCTGTGTATACAACATTGTGTCTACCTTCTCCTAACGACGTTCCAGAAGTTGGACCTGACGTTTGGCTGAGAACGATAGGAAAGGCGATTGATAATATGACGCTTCGATTTTATCGGGCCCGTAGCTTTGAGGGGGCATTTCGGGGCAATGCCCCCAGATGAAATCTGAAACTGCATAAAAATTAACAGAGGCGCCGGCACGGGGGGCATGAAGTCGCGTGCCACCCAATCGATTTTTTTTAAATGATCCCAAAAGGCGTTTAAGCTATAGATTTCTATAGAGGGTAGGGTGAGGTGTGTTTTTGACCGAGTGATGGATCCATTGTACTCTTTTGCTATCACAAATGTTCCTCATACTATCAAAATTTTCGCAAATACTTCGCAAACTATCAAAATTTTCGCGCGCTTCAAACCTCACCAAAGCGTTGTTCTAATTGTCAATACCTTCCTATAGCAACTCCCAGGGAAGCACATTAGCAAACGTTCAAAGCTGTTTACAAATTACCAGATGAAAGACCTGCCTTTTGAGTTGCATGTAGGTTTGTTCGGCAATTGGAAGTGTCTCGATGCAGATTTTGAATGCAGGTTTTGTCATGGAAATCTTATAACGAACATTTCGGCGCGCTACGCCCGCATACCATACGGTTTGTAATCCATGTCATGACCATTTATGAAGGTAATAATAAATGGTACCATTACTATTCTGATCACATTTTCAAGAGACAGAGCCAACCATCTGTAGGGGTCTTGCATCAGTTTGGTATCTTTCAATCTATTTTGTAGCATGATGTGGAAGGTTGGAACTTGAATGTATGTGTTTGCCGTAATATATTTTTCAGAAATTTTTACCGAACTCTTCGCGCGCATACATTATCGGTATAAATGGTTACTGTTAATATACTTACGACGAAACAGCACTCTGAAACGCGCTTATTAGTCATTCAGTCCTTTTGCTATACCTATCAGGGAGGTCTTATATCACCTTCCTGCACCTCTCCCTCCAGCCCATCCCCCATTGCTGGAAGCTGTTCGTCTAGATTTTCGTTCATAATTAGTAAAAATACGATTGTTGTAAAGTGCTCGGCATCATACTCTGCATTATCATTTGTATGTCAGTTAATAAGCACTCAGTGGCGTATTCATTTTTAGTACCTACTGTAATATACGTAAAAAAATTATCAGAAAATTTTACTCCAAGGTATCATATGTAGGACTATATCGCGTGTAAGGACACCTGAATTTTCAAAAATTTTCCAAGGGGAGGGAGACACCTCTTCCAACATTATCCGATTTAATTCGATTATGTCAGAGTTGGCGCAACAGATCAGTGGCATGTCGCCTATATCTGATATGTATTTTCATGTTGCAGAGTTGCAATCCGCAAGCAAAGGTAAAAAAATATACTTAGTTGCCTTTTTTCTAAGTTTGGCACATTACTAGCGCATACAGCGTTTATGTAAAGCTTTGGAAACGGAACGTTACCTTAGCAACAGGATTCCCTACGAAACCATGCGCGACATTACGAATGAAGCGGTTAGTCGTCTAACATAGATATATACTGAAACAGATAATAGGCGCCACGTACCTTCGTGTGTCTCCTTGAACTAAAAATCATGGGATAAATATCTAAAACGCGGAATAGAAAGCTACACTTACTGAGGAAACGGCTGCTTTTAAGATCAAAAAAAAAAAAAAAAAAAGAACGAAAAACGAAAAAGAAAAACGCAGCTCATATTTGAACGCAAACGCAACTTCTGATGTGCTTTTTTTGAGGGCTATATAACTGGCAAAAAAGTTCGCGCTCATTAGCGCGTGCTTCGGCCTTCATATTTTTGTTTTGATAAGGACGCGCACGCGTGCACGTACAAACGTTATAAGGCTACGACACGCCTCACTTGACCCGATAACGTTTGGGCTCTCTAAAGTACGTGTGCCGTATTGAAAAACGGGCTTTATACTTGTATGATTATAAGACTCGATAAGGCCTTAAGAAGACTGGTTTACCATTTTGAACTTGGCCTCTATTAATTTAATACTTCTAGGTCCCAAACCAGGGCCGGATTTAAGAATGTGGGGGCCCTGAGCAGGAAAATATGTGGGAACCCCTCGGACAGTTATTTGCCTCTTTGGAAAAAAAAGTGATAGATTGGGCTATACACGTTAACCTACCTTTTCAGCGGCTGGGCGCTTATATACAGACCATAAATGTTCAACAATTTTGGACTAAAAGCCAGATGTATTATCATAGTGACGAATTAGGGTTTGCCAGAGAAGAGAGGGCAAGGGATTTCAGATTGTCAAGGGCTACCGATGCAGAGTAGTGGCCTGAGGGTGACATGATTAATTTTTCTCAATGAAAAAAAAAGGAAACTAATAAGCTCCAATTTGGTGCATTTCAGTTGTTGGAATTTATTGAATACTTAGTATTTCAGAACCGCAATGAAAGTAACAGACCTTTGCAGACCTTGCTCAGATGTCATGTTGAGTAAAGTGATGCAAAAAAAAAAAAAAAAAGAAACGTGATGACGGAGGGACCAAGATTTGTCGAAAAGGAAAGGGGTCGGGGTAAACTCTCGGACCAACTGGCATAAGAGTTTAAGTGTTGGTTTAGGGTTTGGGCAAAGAGAGACACCTTTGTGACTTCGGTAAGAGAACAGAACGTAAGCGGAGCGATACCAATAGTTGGCGCGAAGCGCTTAAGAAAATTTTGGATGAGAATACCTCCTATAGATAACCAGAATTTGCACTTTCCGGGCACTGTTTGCATATTACTGATTTTGTTTTCTCGGTAGGCCGGAAAGGGGTTTGTGTGTCCACATGGTTGCGCGCACTATTTAACCCGTGCATCTAACTGCGCAAGGAGCGTGCAAAAATTGCTTGTCTTATTGTTTGTTCATAAACAATATTTGAGCTTCGTCGGGGAGCTTCATATGTGAGCTTCTTCGGGGAGGTTCATACAATAAAGTAAGTACAATAAATTTACGATTACGAAAACTCATAAAAAATACAAATATTGAATTATTTTCCTCATTATACAAACAACCCGTCTGTAAACTGAGACCACGGCATTCTGAATATAGACAAGGTTTTTGCCATTTTTAACAGTGACCATTATCGACAGTTTTTCGCGACCAGTTGAACCTTATGGTTGGAATGGCATGTGTTTTGTGAACACATTATTCTCTTCTCTCAGGTTTTTCCGCCGTACCAAGTTCATTATTTTCGCCGACGGAGGAGGGTGACTTGACAGTGTGTCTTACCCGGGCAGGGCGCATGAAATTCAAACTTCCAAGTAAGTGATACCTGGCTGGAGTGAAAACGAGAATTTGGACAAATCCATGCATTTGTGTGAAAATATCGATATTTTGAGCTGTATAATAATGATAGTCTGTTTTCCTTTCGGTTTCACTGCGTTAATTTTCTGCTATTATATTTAGTGCTTGAACATTTTATCGACTTCATTTTCCCAACTTGTTTTGATGAAACTAAAAGTTAACTAATTTAGGTGCAATCTGAGAACGATTCTGACCCCTTCAAATTCATCTTTCTTCATACCCTCCCAGTTATGCATAACATTTGGGGGCTCACGTCAGAGGATATTTAAATTAAGCTGGACGGTTTCTCCTGATGACCCTAGAAATAAGATAACTTAGTTTGTGGGGCCCCTTAGTGCTAAAATCCTGTTCCAACCTCTGTACCCATGTCAGTGAAGAGTTTGCAGTGTGACTTCTGTCTCCGATAAGCCCTCTGGCCCTAGACGAGACACCCATTCGGAGGGCTTTGTAGCCCTCTTGTGTCATTGAATTGATTTGAAATAACCCAAATCCAAATCCTGGTTGCGTACTTGTGATAATCAAACCAATGTTGGGAGCTGGAGAATTATAAGACGCAATTCATTATTATCCCTATTTCAAACTTTTTTTTATTGATACATAGGTCCGCAAGGAAGGCGTCTTTTCTGCATCTGGACCAGAACTAGTGAAAACGGATGAAATGGATGGGTCTCGTATTACAAAAAGACGTAACTGGCAGAACTGATCCACCTCGATTGTATTTTGGACTAGCGTAGGCCTATTGTAAGAGATATTCCCACCGTTAGTGTCTTTGTCGGCTGTGCATCAGTGTTAAATGGCAAACCTATGCCAAATAGGAGGTAAAATGGAGTGCCAGGAATGAATATCGTTAACCTCGATGTGAGTCTAACCCCCCCCCCCTTTTTGAAGCACCTGGTTCAGCCACCTTATGTTCATAGCTTTCAAGCTTAAAAGGCAACGAACTACTGATTATTTCTTCAGTGGCTTATACTAAATTTGGTCCGTTCTGTTACTTCTGAACCATCATAACTTCCTCAACTGGTACAAGCCCCCCCCCCCCCTCAACCCGCTCCCTTCACGTCAAGCTTACGAGTAACCCTTTCAAACTGATTTCGGATTTGTGTTCCATGACGATTGCAATATCGAGCTGGAAGGGCCCGAAGTGCAATGTGGTAGTTCCTGCTTTTCTTACTTCATTCAAAATGCCATTTTGTGCATCGGAAGGATACTACACATAAAAGTGCTTAAAATACCTTCATTTTTTATTTTTGCAATGTCAATACTTTTATACATTTTCTACCACATACATTTGAGCATATGATTTCATCAAATAGTTTATATTGTGCTTCAAAAAATGTTTGGTGTTGTTACGTTCTGAGTGTAATATCCTCCGTCGGGATATTCTTTGAATTACTGATATTACATACATATACATCAATGTCATCGCCAGAAGTTTTCCCCATGTTCATGGCAAAATCCATGTGTAAGCTACAATTCTGCCTATCATGCCTACTCGATAAGTTTAAATAAGTTTAGCTTGCGTATAATTTACATTCTGTTGTTCCCATTAAGGTAAGAAGGAACCATTCCAAGATGACCCCATAGAACTGACGGTCGGTAGAGTTGGGATGGATAGAGAAAGTATGGCAATGAATTGGGAGACGTGCTCTTTGGTGCCGAAGTTTATTTTATCGACTCCATGGTTGACTAGTACTGGTTATATTATGACACAGAGGTTTCTTCAAAAGAATACCCTTGTCAATTGTATTATTGAAAAAAGACAGATTCTTTGGAAAATTTACACATCCCTCGATCTACATTTTGTTAAATTCGAACGTTCCAAATGATAAAAGAAAAGTAAGCTATAAATCACAAGAGCTTAACAGCTGTTCGAAAGCTATTAAACTTACTCCCTTTCTTTAAGGAGTTGGCAATACAGAAATGTGTGGTTAGCAACGATTTGGTAAAACGATCTGCCAGATCAATAAACCCCAGGTGAGGAAGTAGGTGCACCTAGGGAACACCTCGTTTCTTCTGCGGAACAACTTCTCATGATGAAATGCCAAATGTAACTCAATTGAATTTGAAACATAATACTTACACAACAGTTGGCATCATGATAGTGCATGGTATTGGACCACCACAGTTACCTATCCCGTAGTAATGCTGGTAGGCTACGGTAGGGGTAGACCACGTCACCACCGTCTGCAGGGCTGTGGTCGGTACAGTCCAAGACGTCGGGCAAGAGGAGAATGTCGGAGCAGGATACGAAGCTGTAGTAGTAAGAAACCATAAGCTATACGTAAGTCATACATATTGGTCCAAGATGTCTCTTCCCAAACCCTGAAGATACTGCATTATGATGAGCTATGGTACCTCGCCTGTCTCTTGAAGTCTCATTAAATAACAGCATCTTCTTCAAAGTTGTCGAGGGTAAAGCATGAAGCTTTTTGGCTAATAGTTCAAGCATTCCTATCTCCGTCTCTTTAGTGAATGGGTTCGATATGCAAAATGTTCTCCTCTTTTCCTTTTCAATGTTGCTCATATGGGCAAATGGAATTAATTCGATGGCAATATGTGTTGACTATCATATATATATATATATATATATGTATTTATATGTATATATATATATGTATATATATATATATATAGAGTAGGTCGAGGTTGGTAGATCGAAGTTAGAATGTGTAGGTCGAAAGGTAAATAGCTGTACATTCGATCTTGAATTTTTACACCAATCCCAGATAGAGCATAGCCCTCCTCCTATGTCACTTATTAACTAACGAGAGAGTATACTGTGGGGTAAATCTGGTCTGAAGATGCCCTGATGATATGAATTTATGATAGAAAAGCTCCGAACGCACGCCGATTTAATAGAGCATGAAGGAATATATGATAATCTTATATTGTATTCAGTTTATGGCAAAGGCGTCCGGAGGTGTTTTCGACAAGGAGGCTTAACGTTATTTTGGACTCCTGGAGGAGGGATCAAATGGGGTATATCCTTCCCCTGTGTGAATTTTTTAATATTGAAGGGTCTTTAGATGCAAATTGGTGCAATATATAGGGCACATTTTAAGGATCATTACTGCAATAATGTGACATTTTTACAGAGGACTTCCTACCCCTATGATTTATGATCAAAAATTACTTGGTTTTCTTAACAAAAAAAAGTTACTTTAAAAAGTTTAATGACTCATACTTTTTTCCAAAGTCCCCTCGACTCTCCGCGCGCCACGGGGCGAAATCAAACAATACTCCCGATGGAGTTCTTTTCCCCCAAATGAGCTACTGTGCGTTGCCGAAAGAACAACTTACGTCCCCGAATTAGAACAAAAAACATAACTGACCAACCTACCGAACCTCAGACCTTTACATCAAGCGCCTGTCATGCCTGGTTTCGTTCATAGTCTATAGACGGCGGATGGTCTGGCAACTTATTGTTGGTTTCAAACTGATGTTTTTGTTCTCTAAAAACGACGGTCACGTGGTATTCAGAGTGCACACACTTCGTGGAGTGTACACGCGTATATACAATTGTTTACACTTTTAATGACAGAAGCTGATTGCGCCCCTGATTGAACAAAATGTTCTTGCAACACTGAGGTTGAATTTAAGTTTTGTCTTCCTTTTAAAACATGTAGTATCCATATAAGGCGATAATTTGACATTTAACCAATGTGAAACCAGACGAAATCTGGATAAGCTCCGAAGTAAACATACGTACGTATATGCATGTATATGTACGTAGAGCCTTTGTTAGAATACCACGCCGGTGGCCACCAGTTTGACGCTGAACGGCGCTGATACAGTTATTAGAATTACCACCGCATTGAAAAAATAATATACCGTGGCCGTCTAAAACAGTCATCTTTCTCAATGTAAAATAGCTGAAAGACGATTGGGGAGCATTTAGACTTGGGTACTCGTCCAACAGCGTATAGACTTGCATGCTGTACAGTGAGTCACCGACCGACCACGGCGGGTCTATCCAACCGGGGCTTATGGCGTGATCCAAATTACACTGTCGCCTGAACTGTCGTGAAATTTTTATTCAAGGAACGCATCTTTCGCTTTCTCACCATTCCTGCCACTAAAATA
The DNA here is from genome assembly GCA_009936505.3 of Holothuria glaberrima. NCBI lineage: Eukaryota > Metazoa > Echinodermata > Holothuroidea > Aspidochirotida > Holothuriidae > Holothuria > Holothuria glaberrima. The sequence continues at coordinate 17,136 of WURT03653496.1, forward strand.
CAATGAGCATCTTTTATTAGCAATGGGAATATCTAATTCGAGTTTTTTCTTGATTTATGAGTCCTCAACAATCATAGATTAAGAAGTCTGTTAACGTTTTGAGTAAGTTCTGAACTTTTGATAAGGTCGATTGTATGTTTTGATGTGCATCTCATGTAGCCTACTGTGGGTGAAACAGTCAGCAGTAACAATCGATACACTTAGGCTTATAGAACTAGAAATGTAAAAAGAAATAATAACTTCACAACCAATTTTAGAGTGAAGAAGATTCATAAACAAGTGTCCTTCCTGCAAGGAAGGGAGAAGGGAGGGCAAGAGTACTATGATACGTTACGTACCGGTACAGGCATCCGGCACTGTATAGTACGGAAGTCAACTTGTGTTTAGTTCGGGTCGAATTAAAGTTGCTGTAGAAGATATGCGCGGCCCATATAGACATAAAACACGCGTGACACTTAAAATTAATTAAGTCTTTTGTATGCCTCGAATTCAGGTTGTATTTCTACTTCGTTGTGGATAAAGTCGCCTTCTAGCGTGCGGAACACTGCGACAAGTCAATTCATCCATTGTGTTATTGTGAAGCCTTAGTGAACTTCGTAGAACTAGCTCTGCACTCTTAATACCACGTGACTACGGAAAACGGACTGCCACAACATGGAAGCACTATCTCTTGTTACAGAACAATAGGTTGCCAGACTATCCGCCTATATGTTTCGTTCTTGAATGGCTGAAAAGAACAGATACTAAGTTACACATAGCCCAAAGGCCAAGAAGTTTTCCCAACTTCAACACTGTTTCAGTGACTTTTCCGTATTCTGGTATACATCAACGGTTGTTCCACTAATTTGAAGCTTAGAATATATATCGTGTTTAATAAAAATTGCACCGTAGTGAGAGTAAATACCGAAGGCCTGGCGTAGCGTTGTTATTCATAACTACTAGGCCTTACATTCGATCTAAAGCCCCATCTGAACGCTGTCTGTTCGATCATACATTTGGTCAAAACATCATCATACTTTTGTATGACGATGCTTATGGATAAGCTTTCTCAACAAATGTGAGCAACATTCAGCATGTATGAAGGTGTTCAAACTTTTAATTGCGTGTTTCTTTTCCCAACATGTATTGAAACATTTGTATGACGATGTTAATGGACAAATGTATGATCAGGAAGTTGCTAGCATCTCGCTGGTATGATCGTGTAGACAGGTTAAGCAGTATGTGACATATGCATTGTAGAGAGCTTAAACTTTGTAGACCTAGCACACAATTAATAAAAATTTTACCGAAGTAAAAATCGGGATCAATTTCCACTACCGAATAAGTTACAGGAAACCAATATTTACCTACCTTGTGCAACGCAAAACCAACGAAGAGTTTCTAGAATAAAGAAAATGAATATTCCCAATCATCACTAATTCTCAATCGACGCCGTTGGAATGGCGATATGTAGCTTCATTAACATAAATGCTGCTCTTCCACACATCAAAGTAAAATTTCCTCAAAAAGAGCGGAAATATGACTTTTTTAGATTTCCATACCTTCAAGCTTCACAATGAAAAACACCGTAAAGATGCATTCACACCCGTATATATCTGTATGTATGTATGTATGTAGGTGTTTATGTATGTATGTATGTATGTATGTATGTATATATATTTATGTTTATATATATTTATATAAATATAAATATATA
>WURT03653507.1:5339-18827 GCA_009936505.3 Holothuria glaberrima
GATCCAATGTATCCCCTATGATACCAATGCAGACTGAAAAACAAAAGTAACATTAAAATAACTATTAACTCAAACATTATTGCCTGCAAACAGAGATAATTCTTCATATGGAACTTGGGAAAACCAGAAAAGCAACATCCAAACAAATATGACCACATATTTTGGAATTTTTCAAATCACTTACAATATTCAATACTATGATATGGCTATTGGTGACAATAAACACTGAAAAGTGAAACTGCACTACATTTGTATAACAAGTAGCTATTTGCTATATATGCATAGCAATTGTACAAACCTTTAACTATTTCACAGACAACCACAGCACCCCCCCCTTCACTACCATTTCACTTACAAACCCTTACACCAGGGATAGCAGGCTAGGAGTACCAAGCAACCTCTGTGACCCAATTCTTCCCATCGACTATCTAACAGCTAGAAGTCCTCTGTGGTATCATTGATACTTGTCACCTGGGTGGACCAGCGGGATAGTGTGAGAAACAGGTAGGTAAAGGGGGGTATATAGCCTACTGAAAACATCCCTCTATCACTTGTCATATTGACTTTTGCTTATTCCTTCATCCTTCTCATGGGTTTCTTTTCCCTAGATTCAGAGGTGGAATTTCAGGGGAACAAGACTCCTCCTGCTTCCTCCCACCCCACCACAGTCCCCTAGCACCTGTTACCAGACTATGAAACGTTTATGCAAATAACACAATCCCATTTTCAAACACTGGAAGTTACATATCATTTGGGGCTTCATAAAGTCCCTTTCCACTTAGTCCCCCCCAATGTCCCCCTCGCCTGCCTACACCTATCGCTACCCCCATCCCCAACAAACATAAGCTTTAGACATCTAATCCTGTCAATGCCAACACATATCATAAAATCCTCTTACATACCATTCTCTGGCTGATGTGTACTACAATCAATCCAATTGCACTGGTTGAGGGGCAAAAGAATCTCAAAGTCCTTGAGGGCAATGTTCAAGTTGACAGTGTAAGGTACAAAGGTCAAAAGGTCAGATTCTTCTTTTGATGACCAGTCAGATATAATATCTGTGGAACATAAAAAGGAGAGAAATAATTATGTGATGGTGAAACAAAATTTGCAACAATCCTTTTATTTCAAAGAAGGTGGTGAATGTGAAATCCACTAAATCTAATGGATTGAGTGTTCACCAGCAATTATTCTTCCCCTTTCTTTGTCTGTTGGACAATTTCTCAAAATAAGTGGGGCTAAAAGTTTATTCCTACACCACATCACAACCGTGCAGGCTACACATGCCAGTTTGTCTAGTCACCCATCCTCATTGGACTGGTTATCTGCAACTTCCACATTCACAGGCTTTCAAGTGGACTCAGGTAAAAAGGAGGATAAACATAGAACCAAAATTCTCAACAAAGAGGTTGAAAGAAGGAATTTATAGAACAAAAGTAGGACAAAGCAGGACTGAGAAGGACTTCTGCAATATTTCATACCAATTTCTTTTAAACAGTTTTTCAATGATATAATACATGAGTTTTTACATTTTACTTAAAACATAAGACACAAATGGAAAAAAATTTAGTTAAACTATTATTTCCAAAAAAATGTTACAAAAAGTAGGAGGAAAATTCAAAAAGTAGGAGAAGGTTGGAGTCACTTGAAAGCCTGCATTCAATAACATTTTAACATTGTTTGCTTCTCCAACTACATCATGCTTCTCTACATCATGACTAGTTATGAGCTGCAATGCACAAATTGTGACAAAGCTACATCAGAAACACCATTTCATTCAAACTTAGCCACAGACATAAGTTGTGTTCAAACAAGAATGCTTTTTTTTATTTTTTATTTAAGCCATTTTTCAACAAGATATGAATATGTGAATTTTTCAACCAAAATAGTTTTGTAAAGGTTCTTTAATACATACCAGCAATGAAGTCTTTATGGTCATAAATGAAAGACCAGTTAGCTTTGTTGAAGTTAAGTGATATTTCCCAGTTCTGATGGTGATTCCAGATTAAAGGATAGTGCATACTGACATCAAACTAGAAATGAGAGAGAAACATCAGTATCAGATTCAGTGTATTTTCTCCACATCACCTTTATGGGTGGTAAATACAAAAAATTCAGTTATTAACAAAATAAAATGAATAAACTTTAGTTTGGTGAGTGACCACAGAAAGAACTGAGATCAAGGGAATAAAATGAAAGATTTCATATCTCAGCAGAGAAACGTCCTGTGCAGATTGACATTTGACCAATAACTTTTATATTTCAACCTTTGTTACTTTTGTGTCTTTTAACTACATTCGCATGTTTCATGACTTTCATGGTTTCCCAGGCATTGGGAAATCTGTGAACTAGCATTAATAAAATTTTGGAAAGGCCCTGATACTAATGATGCCCAAATAATTTCCATTACATATAGGAAGACAGTCATAGGTCAACTAGCAAAGTGACAACCTGTTGCAACAACTTTTTAGATTTTTGTGCTTGGGTCAGTATTCCACTTGAGAAAGTTGAACTTTCTCAGTGTTTCTGCATTTTTAATGAAAGCTATTAACCAATTAGAGTCCATGTGAAGGTTGAAAAAATCTCATAACCAAACACAGATTATTGTCAGAATCTTTTAAAGAAAATATAAGAAGAAACTTGACACCACAGTTGAAGCACCCTCCTTAAATTTATCTGTGTCCATTTATTTAAAATCTTGACTTTTTTGTCCAAGAGTTGCTCTCTTTCTGAAACTTTTAGACCATTTAGAGCTCAATGAGTTTCAGAACTGGTCACAATCATTCATACAACAAGTAAACAAAGTACAAAATTAATTTTTCTGTACCTGCAAAGTTTCACTTTTGATAAAAGATGTATAGGCAAGGTTTGTAGCACTCTCAAGGAAAAGTAGTTGACCTTCGACCTTGTTGACATAGCCATTTTGACCAATCACAAATGGAATGCTAGCTTCCACATAAGAACCCTTGACAATCTCCACATAGCAATTATGAGTTTCCTGTGACACAAACAGAAAACACAAGGAAAGTAAAACTGTTTTGAAATAAAGGAATAACAACATATAAAATATCCTAACACAGGAAAACAATTTGCAGTTTAATCTATGCAGAGAATATTTTAATACTTCTTTTAAAATCATGATTGATGTTTATAGGAATAGGATGAAAAACAACACACAATAAGGTACCTTTGTAACTTAATTTCTAAGGAATAAGACAAAACTGTGGGCAAAGGGCATAGCAAGTATCCTTGAACAACATAGTCAAGGCAGGAATCAAGACTAGGCCTGAGGACACACACTCAAGACTAACAATGAATGCAATGAATTCTTACAAACTTTAAAAGGTAGCAAGAATAATAAGCAAAGAAGATATAGCAATGAAAAGGTTTATGTCTGTGATATGAAGATTTTCACAGACAAAAATTCACTGCTATTTAGCTCATGAGTCATCACCCAAATGTCCCAGTTTTCAAATGATGAAACATCAACAACTCTTGTAATGTGGAATATGCTGGGAAAAAAAGTTTGTTGGTGAGACTAAGTGGTTGTATAATCATTAATATTTTGTCTGTGCCATGTGGATGTAATGTAAACAATGGGTGCCCCAGGTCCATAGCTAGACAAGGTACTGAAGGGGGCACACAAAGCTTTCAGTGGAGAGGAAGATTTTACATCATACTAAAATGCATTGAGGCAATAGTAAATTTAAGGGAAAGCTGCTTCCCATGCTGTCCGCACCTGCTTGGCTACTGACTTGGTCTGCCCTTTTACCACAATCATTCACTAATGTGTTGGGAGTGAAAAGCTTTTTTATGAAGAAAGAACATTCAATAACATTGAATAAATGAGACCAGTTCCAGTATGCTTTCTCTCAACCCCCTGAAGAAATTCATTTTTGTGGCATGCAACATGGAACTGTTCAATTGCTTCTATATATAAATATTTAAGTTTGTAGTGGATCCAAATATAATTTCAAAATAAGCCTTCACAGCATTACTGTTCCTTTTAAGTCTACTTCATTTTAAGTCAGATGAAAGCAAGACAGGAAACAACCTACAAAGATGTATTCCATCTTTGCTTTTTCATCCATCTTAAATGTTTTAACTGACAAACAACATCTTGGCAACAATGACAATGACTATCAAAAGCATTTATAAACAGTACATCTACTCAACATGTTGTAACAAAATGAAGACGAAGGAAAACAAAACAAAATCAATGCACAATGATCCCCACAAAGAAAATAAATGATTACCTCATTTTTTATGAAAAGCAACTCCAAACTAGCTTTGCTGACTATGTTCAGACGTAAATCAAATTTTTCATACTGTCGTTTCTGACCAGGAAGTAGCTTCTCCGTAGGAGTCATTGTCTTGTAGTCCTGAGGATAGAAAAACTTGTGTAGGCAACCTCTGAGGAAGACAAAAGCATTATATGAGTCAAATAGTTCTTTCTTTTACACAGGTGTCATTCTTTACATGTATGGCTTGAAGGTTATTAATTAAAAGCTAGAATTATTTCAAAAGTAAATGACAAGTATAAGAAAATTTTGGTTCATTTTTACTTTCAAATCAACCTATTTTTCTAAATAACTACATCAGGTGAAATGGCAGGTTGCCATTTGGCAAATCTAGCAGTCTCACTTTGATATAAAGTAGGGTCACAAAACTGCAGATGCCACCTCCAACAACCTTCCCCTCCCACCCCCCACCCCCATCCCTCCTCATCCTCTTCCCTAAGCTGCTAGTCTCCTTTAAACACAAAGAAATCCTCTGAATGTTAATCATCAGGGTGTAACACATATGCTAGTGAACACCTGAACAGTGACTAAATAGGCTTACCAAAATGTGTGCCAGAGCACACACATTTTGGCTTCATTTTCAGACCATGTATGCATATAGTGAAACTCTTCCTATTGTACTTTAGCTCAGTAGTTCATATAAGTAGACACAACCATTCCTGCTTATGCATTCCCAGGTATATCAATCCAAGTCTGGGTTCTGCCTATCTCTTTTTTTATCTTAGTTTTTATCTGGACAAACTTATATCCCACCTTTGCCTATCAGCCCATGGACCATATGTGATCTGATTACTTTTGTCACAAGTAATATCCATAGCCCAACATGGTGCATTCACCTCCTCTCCATCAATCTCTTCATCTGATGGTTGAACTCCTGTTAGGATGAAAAGTATTAAACACTACATGATCAGGGTTCTAGCTAAGGATGTATTTCAAATGACTAGATGGTCTTCCGGGTTAAAAGGATAGACCTTCAAGTAGTAAACACAGACTGCACACACATAGACTGGCCTAACATGTTTAACGTCAACATATACAATCAAAATAATCTAGTTACAAACTGCCAAAACCCTGTCTTTCGTTTGGGAAAAACTAAATTGGTAAAATATTAGAATTGTTTTTTTCATCAACGTTCCAAAAGATTTGACTGCAACATGTAAAGATGAAGAGTTAAGCCCTTACCAGGTTCATCATAGTAGTAGTGGATGGTAGCTTTACTGGATTTGCAGACAACGAATCCTTCGCCCATGAACCTTGGTGGTCTGAAAAAACAAAATGATTTACAAATTTTAGACACTAAATGTGAAGAAATGACCTGACGTGAAAACACAAGAATTATAGGAGGTTCCCAGTCCTCATGAACAAAAGATACTGCAGGTATCATGTTAATCAGTTTTTGTAAGAAATGACATAGTTTTTTTGTCTTCATTGAAAATGATGAAATAGTGTCCTCACACCTAATGCACAACAGCTACCAAGAGTAACAGTTTTGTCAGGATGGAGGTCAAAGGTCAGTGGAGGCCTCCAGAAGTCAAACTGTGAAGCCTTGTAAACAGGACATCTCAGGAAAGGGATCCTCAGTGGATACCATACACAGCTTATTGGTTTTGTCAGGATAGAGGCTCCACTGCAAAAAAAGCACAGTGGTTCACAATAAACCATCCAGTGCATATTTTTACTCTTTTTGCCAAAAAAAAAAAATAATAACAATTAACGGGCATAAGAAGTCCCCCCCATCCTCACTTTGAAAGTCAGGTGAATTTTCAAATCTGTTCTGTCTCCCTTGCAAGTATCTTTCATGATGTTGCTTAATATGAAAGTAATAGTGCATATTTAAGACAAACCTAAATTTAACAAATCATTTTACAAAAATATTGCCATATGATTAAAAAGGACTATATGTGTAGGGCAGGAAACAATATTTTCTTAGGGTGAAAGTCAAAATTGCTACAACTTCTTACATATTTTTATGTACAAAAGGGTAAATATTCTTGAAAATACATAGGCAGGTACCTTCTAGCAACCTTCACTTTTCCAACCATATACATGAATTAATTTTATGATGATGGGCACACGAATTTGAAGTTGGATGACTGCATTTGCCTATAAAACATTGAAAGCTTAATGTTTGGCCACTTAAAAGTTCAAATTTTTGTTGTGAAACTTGTAACTTACTTGTCTACTCTGCCCATGTAATCTTTGCTGGGAGCAAGCATGACCCTGAGTTCATCCACAGAGCAGTTGATGTCATGGGTGTAGAGGTCCCAATGGTAGGTAGGTGAAATAGTTGTATAAGTGCCTCTTAACTCTTCCACTCCAATCACTAAGACAGTTGGAACAAGGGTGTTACCGAATACCAAACGGCCCTATAAGAAAGAAGGAACACATGAGTACAGGTGCTGTAAAATCTAGAACGCAAAAAGGTAACCAGTGCTGCACCTACAGACTGAAAGCAATGAAATTTTAACAACTCATAGGTCAGGGGGTTGTCTCTTGGATGGGGCAAGGGAAAGTGGGTTATTGCAGTCAACGAACAAACCTACAAGCGTACACATGACAGTAACCCAATGATGATAAGAAAACCACTATTAGAATAACACTAAGTACACGGAGGGCAGCAAATGTTTTGCAACAACTAAGCATACATTTAACAATAAACGGAGACGAGACGAAAATACTTTTCCATCACTGCAATGAAAAAATCATTCAATCAGCAAGTTACATCTTTACTTGCAATGAGAGACAGCATACCAGCTTATGTGTGTATAAGGCCTGCCAGCACAACAACAACCTTGATGCATAACTATAAAGCTGCATTGTGCTCATATGGCAATGACAGTAAATTCACACATCCCTCAAATGGCAGTTGACTCTACCAACTAAAATTTAACAAGAAAACTAGAACCATGATATCAAGATCACAAAAGAACCAACAGTGTCTTGCCCAGCAAACAAAAATATGATTCTTGTACTCACACTGATTATTTCAAATTTGACAACACCAAAAAAATCCCTCCAGATGTTTTCTTGACTTGATGTGTCTTGAGATGTACCCTCACTATAAAGGAATGAGCAAGAGGCATTTTCACTCAAATGTACGAATAAGACAGGTAAATGGGGTGGGGGGGAGCACTTCTGGATCCAAATTCAAAATATTCAAACTTTACTAAACATACTTTATAGGGTATAATTTTTCAGGAAATACATCACACTTAAGATTAAAAGCTGATCTTAATTGCTATGCGAAACCCAAAATCAGAGACAATGTTTTGCACATGTAACACTATGATTCTAAAATCAATAAATGAAAATCTGTAACTCAACACGATGCTAGCAAATATAAATATTAAGTTATTCTATAATTTGGACCTTTGCCAAAGTGTATTCGTGCATAACATCATTACATAAATAATTTCATTATATTAACCCTAGTTTTCCAAATGGCAATTACAAAGGATTGAGTTTTGGTACAGGTCATTTTTGTCAATGGCATTTTCCTATAGCCAACAAAGACACATACCAAAATTCTATCCCAACGTCCTATGTAATTACTTTTTAGAAAAGGGTCAATGGATAAGACATCTCAACCATAACCCTTTCAGCAAATGTTATTACATCTTCTTGAATTGCCTTAGGGAAGACATCTGGGGTAGCAGGCAACTAAAAACTTACCTCACAGAAATATTAGCCTCACTTGACTGGTGAGATTGTGATTTTTCGTTTGATTGGGGAATCATCTGGGATGGTAAACCAAATTTTTTCTCCATCTCAGAGTACAATTCTGACCTGTTGTAACAGTGAAACTCCATACCAAAGAGGAATACATTGAGGCGGGTAGGGCACTGAGAAGCATCTGTTAGAGAGTAATTGAAAGGTCCAAGAAAAGGTAATTTCTGATGTCATTTGGCAAAGTTTGAGGGGGATTAAAAATATGGCATAATATCTACACAGAAATATGCTGTTTTTGGTAGATTGGTACATTATTAACACAAATGAAAACAAAGTACTCTACAGAAGAGTTATCTCCATACATTTTCAAGTTTCAAGTTTATTTTTTCTAAATTTCATGCATAGATTCCACTATTTTTACAAATTTAGAGTGCCAATATGAACAATGTAAATTAACAGTAACAACAACAATTACAACCACAATAGATATAACAATAAATATCAATGACATTTACAAGACTACAAGGACAACATGGAACTGCCTACAGTTGAGTCTTTATAAATGTATTATATATTACAGATTAAAACAGGCAAATTTGAAAACTTTGCGATTTTGGTGCATGACGGGATACCTTTAGGATATGATGACTCTGAAAATTCTTGCAAAATAAACGACCATCTCAAATTCAGGTAAAGTTGCATCAACCATGATTTCATTAAACCTCAGCCAAACCTGTACTCACCAGCATTGGCAGGTAATGGCTTGTAAAGTTGCCACCATCTCATAATGATTAGAGCATCTTGACACCTACAAAAGTTTAAAGAAAATATGAATTTACTGATTTGGGAAAAGGGAAATAAGAAACAGACTCAGTTTATGCTTTATAACAAACTTTAAAGGAACAGTTATGAAGTAATAATGACAAACTTTCATCACATCAACAAGTCTTTGAGACTGAAACAAAAGTAAGTTGCAATTCTCACTATACTCAAAAAAGTCTCCAATTGAGTTTTGAGCATTGTTACCCAACTTGAAACTGAACTGCTGGCAAACATATAAAGTACAGTCTACAGTAGCAATTACAGCAAAAGTGAGTACACGTCTTAATAGCTAATGAGTAAGAATGCAGTCTGTTGGACATCCTGAGAAAATGTACATACATATTCAATGACAGTAATACTCAAACAACAAAATCTGCGAGAATAAGGACAAACTTGACACACTCATGTCAAAGTGTGAGCTGCAATGACATTGTAGTACCAACGTCACCCAATAACCAATATTACCGATACCTTTTTTTTTTGCCATCTTTTATAGACATTTAACATACATGTTTTAACAGACATATTCAAAACTGTACCATGTTTTTTTTTTAAATAACATAAAGAATATCGGCAGACTCTTTGCATAAATCGAAGGTTTCGAAGATATTACTGATATACAGTATGATATCTCATTTTTTTTTATTATCAGTGGGTACCAATCCCATACCAATATTCTAGAAGTGAGTGCACTGCATACAAAACATTAGCTACAGTATTGTACACTATGTACAGTATGCCATTACTGTGTCATTAAAATTTATACAGTAGGCCTGTCAAGTACAAACATGCAATACTCAGTCTAATGAAGGATATCTTGTTGATTAGCATAAAATACAGTGCCATGGATTTTAGTGGTACAGTATTGCCATGAGGTGACATTTTATTTACATAAGAGTAAAATATTGGAACTTATGGTCTGCAAACACATGACAACTGTATAACCTCAACCAGAAAGCCAAAAGGCTAAGTGATTCCTTGCCTTTGTAAAATGTTTTGTGTACTGTGGTTTGGAAATTGACAAGAGCCAAACAGACACAATAAATTCACTCAACATGTGAACTACTTTTTGTTCTGAGAACTTCTTTTTATTTCTTTGTACTGAAATCTTCTTGAGAATTTTTCTTGATATTGTGAGATCCCTGGAACATTTGGGCCTACATGCGAACTCGGCCTGATGTTAACTCAGCCCTTTTGACAACTCGCAATCATGCCAACTCACCCCTATGCCAACTCGCCCTGGCATACCAACTCGCCCCATACCAACTTGTCCCCATGACAACTCGCCCCCATGCAAACTCGCCCAAATGCCAACTCGCCCACTATGCCAACTTGCCTCATGCCAACTCAGCCCCATGTCAAGATATCCCCTGTTTATAAGCTATTTACAAGGTTTTCAGATATTGACCTTTGGTGACCTCAAATGACCTTTGACCTTCACCAAAATCAGTATGATTCTTTCTCTTAACATGACAAACCTATACTAAATATGAAAAGTGTCAGTCATTGCTATCTCAAGATATTGTGTTTACAAGGTTTTCGGCTTTTGACCTCTGGTAACCTCAAATGACCTTTGAACCCAACCAAAAACAATAGGGTTCTTTCTCTCAACATGACAAATCTACATACTACATATGAAAAGTGTCAGTCATTTCTATCTTGAAATATAGTGTTTACAAGCCATTTACAAGGTTTTCGCAGTTTAACTTCTGGTGACCTTAAATGATCTTTGACCGCAACCAAAAACAATAGGGTTCTCCCTCTCAACATGACAAATCTATACCGAATATGAAAAGTGTCGGTCATTCCTATCTCTAGATATCATGTTTATAAGGTTTTTGGCTTTTGACCTCTGGTGACCTCAAATGACCATTGACCTCTACCAAAAACAATAGAGTTCTCCTGCTTAACATGACAAATCTATATACTACGTATGAAAAGTGATGATCATTCCTATCTCGAGATATCGCGTTTACAAGCCATTTACAAGGTTTTCGCAATTTAACCTCCAATGACCTCAAATGACCTTTGACCTCCACCAAAAACGTATGAAACCTCTACGTATTTGACCTCTACCAAAAGCAATAGAGTTCTCCTGCTTAACATGACAAATCTATATACTACGTATGAAAAGTGATGATCATTCCTATCTCGAGATATCGCGTTTACAAGCCATTTACAAGGTTTTCGCAATTTAACCTCCAGTGACCTCAAATGACCTTTGACCTCTACCAAAAACGAAAGGGTTCTTCTTCTTAACATGAAAAATCTATATACAAAATATGAAAAGTGTTGCTCATTCCTATCTCGAGAGAGCGTGTTTACAAGGTTTTCAGCTTTTGACCTCTGGTGACCTCAGATGACTTTGACCTCCACCAAAAACAATAGGGTTCTTCCTCTAAACATGACTAATCTATATACCGAATATGAAGTGTTAGTCAGTGCTATCTTGACATATCGTGTTTACAAGCCATTTACAAGGTTTTCCCAGTTTAACCTCCAGTGACCTCAAATGACCTTCGACCTCTACCAAAAACAATAGGGTTCTTCCTCTCAACATAACAAATCTATGTACCACATATAAAAAGTATCGGTCATTGCTATCTTTAGATATAGTGTTTACAAGCTAAGTTTCACATAACACTCCCACAAACACACACACACGACATCACCATCGCATAGATTCCTTGCCTGCCTTTGGCAAGGAATCAAAAAGACAATAATTCCCAGTTATATCAGCTAGCTAGTATCAGCATTTATTGGTAATAAAGATAATATAGATATTTAGGATGAATGTGAGGAATATAGGCTGACATCAATACAGAATGCCAATAATCAGTGCAACATTGAGTATAGGCCCTGCTGTATGTACAGTACTCACTAAAAGGTCCACTTATTCAGTCATATTAACTTCACTTTTTGGGAAGTAGCCAGCACAACTTCATTTCTTGTTTACTAAAGTCAGAAGCAAAAATAAAAATGCTTCTACACATCTTTTGTCAATACCACCTACCCTTTTGTGTTCTCCCTTCCTCCCCCCCCCTTTCCAGAAACCCTGATCTAGACTGAGTTACATATGTGTGGCTAAAAGTCCACAAAATATTTTCCATGATACACAAATGTATGCTATTGCATAGTGTAAGAGCTAAAGTACTGCACAATCACATCAATTGTGATATGTCCCCACAAATGTGATGCATATTGAAAACAATTGCAAATACTGTACTTGCACTGAACAAATAACACAAACTTCTGTATCAGGCAGTTGAACATCAACTAGGTAGGCAATTTTGCTCAGTAATTATAAAGCCAGTCAGGTCAATTTTACAATGCCACACTCTGGATGGATAGCCTGGGGGAGAGGTCCATGGGGAGGGTAGGAATATCAATTTGGATTCAAGAGGTGCCTTGATGGAAAATGGTGCAATATTTGACAAAGTATACCTTGAAAGGAAGGTAAAGGTACTATTTGCAAACCTGTTTCTTTGCAATACTGATTTGTGGTGATTACTTTGAAATGAACACCTACACAGAAATTGTTCTTCAGATTTCTTTTGTGTAACATCCCCCGTACGTTTGTGCCACACTTCAGTACAAATTTGCAGGCCGGCTAAATCACTAGCTTAGCTAATCACATTTTTTAACTCTTTTTAGCATTTTTTCATAGGCGGCAGCATGTACCAGCAATTTTATATCTGATATATCATAGTAAGCAATTGAATTGATAAAATGAGCACTTAATTGCCCATGCATGGTATACATTTAGTACATATTCAGAGGACTGCAATATGAGATGGAAAATATCACATCCTGACTGAATTGTTCTTGTGCCATACAGTCCATGAGCTACACACTTTCATTATTTTCAGCAAAGTTTGGCTATATTATATACAATGATTTTTCAATCAATGCATTCAGGTTTATGTTATCTCTAGAGAAAAAATGAGAGGATTTATGATAAATGTCACCCATTTGATTAAACAAATTCAAGAGCCACTCTTTGCAAAAAAGTATAGTCAATTTGCAAACTAGGTTCATGAGAACATCAGGGGCACATTCGACTCATGTCCCCTTTCCCCTCCCTTTCCCCCTCTCCCTTTGGTCCCTGTCTCAGGCACCTGTCCTTTCTCCACACCATTCATTCTCTGCTAATTAAGCCTTGCACTTCCCTAGTTCACATCTTTTCATTGAAACCTATACTGTATGCTATAGGTAGTCACTGACTGTTGAAGAAGTAGAAAGTTAGCAAAATATAGTGTATATACTCTACTGTGCACTACAATACACAACACAAATTCTGCAAATTATTGTATCAATGCACATACAGTATGTTTGCATTGAAGCTTATGTATTGATCATGTTTTCAGAGGTTCTCTACAACAGCAAGTTGTGCATCACTGTAAAACTGCAACTATTTGTACTGATGACATAAATACCAGCGAATAAGTATCATTCAAAGCACAATACAATCTTGCTTGAGATTTTTGTGTATATTACTGTATGTGCATTTTATGTTCTTCAGTGTTAACTTACAAGTACCAATGTAGAACAGATGGTATTGTGGAGAAACAAAAGCTACTGGTATGGTATAATTGCACTGTCCAACATGTCACTAGTACTTAAATGAAACTTCCCTTTGCCCCTTCCATCATTTTCCTTGAAGCTTGACATACAGTACTTAATGAAATTATGAGTT
>WURT03653518.1:0-10965 GCA_009936505.3 Holothuria glaberrima
TTTTTCGATCATGATGATGTATCTTTTACCCTGTTGCAAGCTGTTTATGCCAAATTTGTTCAAAGTAAAGATACAATAATTGTGAACTGAATTGTGAACTGTGAAGAGATTGGGTATTCTTAGTGTCATTCCCAGGTCAGGTCAAAGTGCCATGCTACTGTTCCCATCGCATTATATCCGAGACATTTTGGGGATTTTCTCTCAGACTGGATTCCACCAAAATTATGCTGAGTTATACAGGGCCTTATGGTAGCCTATGGCAGCATGATCCCCTCACCATCCGAAAAACACTCAACTCTTCATCTATGCTTGCAGAGCTGAAGAAGCACCCATCATAACCATAGCCTTGTTCCATTCACTTGTGAGACTTTCCACAAAGCCCACATCTCTGTATTGCAAGAAGGATTGTTGCCAGTGAAGGGGAACTTTTTGTGTGCACAAACACATGTAGGTCTGGTTTCTAGGGCTTGAGATATAATCACCTGTGTTTCCCACAAACTACCACCATCTAGTGGCATCACTAGTGACAAACATGGTCTTCTTCGGTGCCCACTTTTGTGGCACCAGTGCTCCCTATGTCAGAATTCATTGCTACAGGTCTTCTCTTTATCTGGTCTCACCCGGGTCGATGGTAACATTGGCCTCCCCCCTCCCCCAAAAAAAATGTCCCTACAGCTGCACCTGGTTTTCTGAATGAAATTTGAAAGAAGGAAACCACAAAATGAGGTTAAAATTTTTAATTTTATTTCACTGTACATATTTCTGAATGCTTTTAAAACAGATTATACTTCCATATCCTGAAAACAGGCTTTGATTCAAAGAGAAAAGCCATCTACCAATTGTTTGTCACAGTAGTAAAAAGAATTCTTTATTCCTTCTATTAGGAGATCTCATTAACTGGGCATCAACTTACCTTAAGCCCAACTATATTTCCTTTTAAAGGAAATATACATTTAAAAAAAAACTTGTCAAATAAAACTGTTGCGTGAAAGATTTCTTGAAAAGCAATATTAAACAGCTCCATGTTGTACGTGCATTGCCATTCCTCCACAGCTCGACACAGTATGCTGCGCATTGCCATTCCTCCACAGAGAAGTGATATCAAAGTATAAAACCACTGAAGGCTTGCTGAATGTGGCACAAACAAAAAGACCAAACAGCCTTTCAGGAACCTAAGTGACCCCTTGCAGTCAATGTGTCTTTGCTTTGCGTACAAAGCCATAATGATACTGCACGATGGTGAGTGTGTACTAACCAGTATTCCCCTACCAGACTATGACACTTTCAAAGGTACCCATCATTTTACAACATTTATAACAAATGACTTGAGAGTGCCCTCCCTTAGCAATCCCAAACTGACACTGAAACAAAAGTCACAGCTTACCAAACATTTTATAAATAATAGCTCCAGTGGCTTACACATAATTTTGGAAGCTTCCAAAGGTAGGGGCATGGGGTAACTTCCTATTTTCCTGATTGATTCCCCCACCCCACCACCACCACCACCTATTTCTCCCTACTACATCTGAATTATTCTCCATCCCAAACCTCAAACGAGCACAAACTCCACCCCAGTGCCACTACCTGGTCAGATCTCAATTTAATTTTACAAGGTAAAATGACACAATTAAAGGAGACATACACCTTAGTTTTTCTGCATGAAGACTAGCACTTAAAAGTATCTTTTCAGACAGAGATGCATGAAAGGCTTGAATACATTTCTTTCAAATTAAAAACTCCACTTACTATGTCATCAGTGATTCGCACCATTATTGTTTGAATTTTACCAGTTCCCAGATGTACGACCCACAATGCAGAAAACAAGCCACATATCACGTTTCAACAGTCGTTGAGCAATTTTGTCACACATTATACAAGTGCAATGAAAAAAGAATGCGTTTTCACCAGGGCAGAAAAATGAGTTAATATAACTTGGCAACACCATCCCTATCTTTCATAAATCACAACACTGATCCATGTACAATATCTAAAATGGTCAAACTTGAAACACTGCATCTGGTTGTATGAAAATGAAAACATGGATGTGACTTTAACTGTATCTTTTGGAGTCTAAATATACGGATGATGAAATAAAACATCTACATGGAAAGATGAAGAGAACAATCTATTGCAAGTTGACTGCTATACTTCACACCTGTACTAGTGCTGGTTCTGCAACTGCACAGGAAACTGTGTGATTGTGTGTTTTTATTGCCAGTAGGGAGCGAGGTTATGATATCTTAGGTCCGTTGGTTAGTTAGATGCCTCATTTAATAACCTCTGCCTTTTTTCCAGTTATGGGGCACTGGATTGTTTTCCCTTACTCCATTGCTTATGTGGAGCATCATGCACAATGGCAGTAGGTTCAATTTTTTAAGTCTTTGGTATGACTCGACCTGGGAATCCAACCCGGGCCTCCCGCATGAGAGGCGGATGCTCTACCACTAGATCAAACATGCGGTCACTTATGTGACTTGTTTGAAAATGATGGAGCCGTGAGTAATGCGATGTAGTCTTTGGTAAACCTAACCTCATCACAAGTCTATATGCAGTTTCACACTATAAACAACCTGTTTTGTACTTCCTTAGTTTATGTGTTAGTGTGCATTTCACATGCAGTAACTGAAACATGGTGTCACTTATGATGTCACTCTTCAACATCATATATGAAGTGCTCTCTTTTTTGTGGAAGCCAGAAAATGGCAATGTGTTAGAAGAGTATTTACTTTAAGTAATTTACTGCACAAGGAATTGCTTATCTTTCAACATCTTACTGCTACATAAACATATTATGCGGCATGATTAGTGCATGTTTTCTTGAGAAATCTGTCTAAAACTAAAGGCTTAATGAGAGTATTATATAGATTAAACAATATCCATCCATCACATGGTGTCATAAGTAATCCAAGCTAAGCCTACATGCCTCAACCTGACAGCTAAAGAAAAAGCCAGTCCAATACAGACTGTTTCAAACTTCCCTTTTCTTGTTGGATAGAAGTAAACATCTCTGAAATTGTCACCATCCACAGCCAATATTTTGCAATGATACTTTCAGGCTGATGATGTTTCCTGGAATGTTTGCTATCTGACTTCAAAGGTGCATCTACGTAACTTTTCAGAAAAGCTTACTTTACGAAGCCTGAGCTGGTAGTCACCAGCAATCCTTTAAGAAATGTACTGGCCACTAGACTTGCTTCTTTTCTCCATTATGAAGTCCATCTTGATTTATTCTTGCCAAGTTATCACTTCCTGTATGAAAAATTATCAAAAAAATGAATTTTGAAACAATAAGTTTTGTTAGATAGCCAGCTTCATCATAAAGGATGGATCATACTGCATGCCCCCTCCAATACTTTCTACATTTCTTACCTTTCAAGCAAATCATACTGAACAAGTGTAGCTGAAAACACCCATTGACCATTGTTCACAGTACCATTTTAAAACTAACATACCCATAATTCTATTAAAGCTTCCTTTACAAATACTGCTATCCTACTTACAAACGAAAAGACCTAAAATATGAACATAAAATTTGCTGGATTTTACGTGAACGTCATTGTGAGAACAACCTACTGACGTTATCATGCAACTGATCCTAAGAACTGGTCATTTGAAAGCATGACATGGGCTTCACTGTTGCATAAGACAGGCAGGCTCAGCAAGTTTATTTTACCACTTATCTGGAAGCTGGTTTTAAAAAACATCTACTGCCACCTACCACATGCCCAGTCATACAGATCAGTTGCTTCACAACATCCACATGTTGGGCTGTGCATGCAACATCCACTATGACAAACTAAGTCCAGAATTTGATTAAATATCACACTTATTTGAACCTAAACTGAGATAAAAACTCTTTCATTTCTGTACATAAGGGATACAGCAGCAATTATTTGAAACAAAGCTTTTAAATAAAACCTCACTTTTTGCTAGAACCAAATCCTGAAAAACCCATCATGGCTGCCATTTGTGGATCTGAATCAAAATCATCGTCAGCTTTCCTCTTTCTTTCTTTCCTCTTCTCTCGTCTGTATGCTTTCTGTTTCTCCTCCTACAATAAGACAAAAATCAAGTAACATGTGTTTCTCCATTTCTTGATGGATACGATTGGAAGTGGACTGGTTAGTAGGATTCCATGTTGGCTGTTACTGAGCATATCAATTCAATTTGCTTGTACTGTGGCTGGGTGGATACTAGGGGTGGCAAATGATGGCAGGAGCCTATATACAAAGAAGTTCAGTCTTTGATCCCCCTCTAAGTCACATTACAGTGAGCATTTCATAGAAAGCAATGTTTTTCCGACCAGAAATAATCTTCTCCTCCAAAGGAATTACAAAAATGATTTAAAATGTTGTGTTGGAAACCCCCTGAACAGATGATGTCATCATATATTCACTATAGCTTCTCTTATATTTGCAATCATTTTAGTGCAATAAAATAAATGCCTTCAGAGTTAGAGTTAGATGAGGTTTTACGGCTCAGTTTTTAACCAATTGGATAATGTCGGGCCAGCCACAGCCTTTTTTCCAGTTGTGGCTCACTGGCTTGTTTTTCCTACTCCACTGCTTATGCTGAGCACCAAGCACAATGGCAGTAGGTTCCATTTTTAAAGTCTTTCATATGACATGGCCAGGAGTTGAACCCCAGACCTTCCGGTTGCAAGTCGGATGCTCAGGCCTTCGGACCTGAATTAAAATGATCTTTATATCTAGTGCAAGTACTAACAAATTTTCTTCCGATATGTGAGTACAAGCACATAAACAGTATTACAATTACTCCTTAATCCAGTGTACAAGTAGAAAGGTCTACCTCTTGTGTACAAGTACAAATGTACTTAAGTATCAGTATAAGTATATACTTAAGTATTAGGCCTAAAACTATTCCTATATTGTAAAAGTACAAAAGCCATATTCTTACATACAAGTACAGACAAATATAATAAAGCATGAGTACAAGTATACACTCAAGTATTATAATTATCCCTACATTGTGAAAGTACAAAAGCCATACTGGTACATACAAGTACTAACAAATATACTGAATTGAGTACAAGTATATACTCAAGTATTATAATTATTCCTACACTTTAAAAGAACAAAAGCCATATGCTTATATACAAGTACAGACAAGTATATTCTTAAATATGCATATGAGAAAATACAATAAAAGTGGCCAGATGCCCAGCTCAACACTGGACAGTCCAGCTTTTCAGCAATATGTCTTCTGCTTGACACAATTTGACCTCCTTCTACAAGGTTTGACTAAAACCGTACATAATTAAATACCACTAAGCTTCAATAGTGGCTGAACCAATCATGAAATGTTTTTATTTTATGCAATATTAAGTGAACATTATGAAAAGAAAACATCAGCCTTTTTTGCAAGTAAAAATCTTGCCACTGTTTACTGTGTAACTTACAGTATATCTAGATAGAAACCATTTCCTTCAGTCTAAACTGTAAAATGAGTAACTTGAGCAAGACATTAATTGGCCATTTTGCTAAGCATTTTTGCAACTTGTATATACAATACTTAGAGACACCGTGTCAGTCTGTGCAACCTTTTGGAATGTGCTATGTTTACATGGTAATTTGGGACGATCTCCTCCTCTTTGGAAGTTTGAAAATGGCCACCCTACTTACACTTAATACTACATCCATTGTACTGTACAAGTGCAAAAGCTATACTCTTAACAAAAAAACACAGTAATACACTAAAGCATGAGTATGGATACATACTCAAGTATTCCAGTATACAAGAACATGTACTTCTACAGTGCAAAAGCCATACTTTTACAGTAAGAACAAGCATAGAAAAATGTATTGAAGTGTGAGTATGAGTACATACTCATTGTATTACAACTATTACTACATTTGCTGTTTGACTTAAATGGATTTCTATCCCCACCTCTTCTCGTAGTTCTTCCATTCTAGCCTCAAAATCGTAATCTTTCTTTTTCTCCTCCAACTTCTTTTTATTTGATTCAAATCTCTTTTTCACCTGATCTAATGTTGATCTTTCTACCTTCATGGACATTCCAAGGTTCCTTTGATCTAAAACAAAGAAATTAAAAAGTCTGCAGTAAAACTACCCGCTGACTCTGTTTGCTCAGCTCCTCAGCTTCCCAAACTGCCATCCACAAAGGTGAAGAGGACTGCGTCCAATTTCAGATGCAAACTTCATTAACATAATATGACTTATTCATGTACTCTCTCATTATTCATAATATTGTTTTTATTGAGTGAGTGTGTTTACTCCTGTAGACATAAAACTGAAAGCCTAGACTGAAACCTGAGAAGTACTATCATAACTGTGTTGTATAACCAAATGTGCAGTGGGTACTACAAGGGAGTTGGAATTACAATGATGACATACCAACTCTGTGGGTAACAAACCTTCCTATAATTTCCCCAACTTTAACAAAGAGAATACCACCAAAATACAGGGAGTCAAAAACTTTCCATACTTACGTTTCTTCCCGTTGATGTGATCCAAGAAATTTATAGAATCTTTGACCACACAGTCACAGACATTGCAGTAATAGCCACCCATTTGTGAAGCTGGTGTTGTTTTAGTAATGACTGTGCTCTTGCCCAGATGTGATTCCAAATCAACTTTGTACTCCCGCCTCTTGAGGAGTTCTCTTTTGACAGGGGGTTCTTTCTTTTTATTTTCTGTAAATAATTAGACAAAATATGGACCAATGTTGGTGAAGGAGCTCAATTGTACCTTAAGTCTAAAATTTAAAGAATACTGTAAATATATAGTGTATGAGGAGGGATTGAAAAAGGGATCTCATTCATCCAACTCTCATTTTCATAACTCACTCCACTGCTGAGATATGAATTGTTTTCTTCTTTGAATTGTTTGAATTTTATTTGAAATAGTTGATTTCACAACATTTTGTGATGCTCTTCTTGTACAACTCACATTACCTGCTTTTGTTTCCTTCTGAAATAAAAATGTTTATGTGACCTTGATAAATTAACTGTCTTCTTGAATAGCATATTGTACAGAGAGGGCTTGAATAGTCAAGTCACCCTATAAAGCTACAGGTGTGAGACAGCGATCACATATTGGCAAAAGGTGCAGTTTGAAAAAAGGAAAACGAAATAGAGTAAATTTGAGCAGTAGGCCCCTACAGGAATGCCATCACAAATTATTGCATTGTCTACAATTTCAAATTGAGTGAACAAGCTTCAATATTTTATATCTTAGCTTAGGAATGTCTTATGATGGGAGTTGGACCATTTAGATTCATTTTTCAGGCTTTGTATATATACATACAGTATGCTTGAAATTTCAGACTTTAGGTGTATACACACTTCCAAAACAGTTCAAAGGAAGACAACTCTAGGAGTGGCCCAAACAGAACACAGTACTTAGAAATACTGTAATACTGTGCACAACATATACCAAGTTTGGATTAATAAGGTTAAAAGAAAGATTTAGGCTCATATTTAGTTTTGATATGTTAGATAGGCCTAATGTTAGAGACAAACAGAGAGGTACTTCATCTAAGCATTCTGGTGAAATTTACATTCAGCTCCTTTCTATAGCTCTATAGATATTGGTTAATGTGGTTATCACTATTATAATCCAAAGTGAACTTAAAGTAAGCACACATGACATCAGTAACCACCCATTAATTAACATTGATGTGGTGTTTTCTTTAAACTTCACAAGATATTTTCTTTTAGAGCTATAATCTCATATTATTGTAATGTGAATGCATGAGAGGCATGAGGATTTTACAAACTTCACAATGTTTTCAGAATATCTTACCATTTTGAGTTCAAAAGAACAGATTGAAAAATGGACTGAGAAATAAAGCAATGCTCATTAATGTGAGGAAGTGACATCATTCATAACTGTTACAAGTGCACTTTAATTAGCAAATGTGCAAACATCATCTGCTCATATCTCAAGAACCAAACATTAGAAATTTTACCAGAGTGCTCAGATACTGTATAGTTCCTCTTTCACTCAGATATCCTGTTTCACACATGCACATAAATATTTCCTAAACCCTTCTCTTAAATTGTGAGCCATCTAATGTGAAGTTGTAACCCATAACTGTAGCCCCTAAGGATCACATTTTTTTCATCACATTCGCAAGCATACAACATATGCTGGGAGCAGAGGGGTTAAAAATCCATAGATACTTTTCAAAACACATAACATTGTTTTGTCAGAATCATTACGTTTCACATTTTTTCAACTATGCTCTGCAAGGTGGGGGGGGGTAGGGGGTAGAAGAAAGAGTATGTTTGGTTCACTTGTGAAAATAATGAATGACCTATTCCAGGTAAACTGCAATCAAAAGAGAACTTCCATTTCCTCCTCTCCCACACACATTCCATCCCCCCACACACACTCTGCCTCTTCCCCCACCCCACACCCCTTTTTCTTTTTCCATAATTTGTGCTGTGCATAACCATGACCACCTCCAAAATACCAGAGGAAAATACATGTTTTAATGGGAAATATTGCGTTTGTTGTACAGAAAACTTTCATATTCTTTAAACCAATATTAATAGATAAAGAATGATGGACAATTCAAAATAAGGCAGTATGGTAACTTTATTTTCGAGAAAAAAGGCTCTGCCAGGAAGAACTTCAGTTATTTGTGGCACAAAAGTAATTTGTTCACCCAAACTTTCAAAAATCCAAATGATGCAACATCCATTACACTTATAACGCATAATATTTTGAGGAGATAAAGTTGTTACTGGAGATGATTGGTGTGACTGAACGGTTTTATGATGATTACAAGTACTTTCTTTTTATGCCATGTTGGGGCATTTTAAACGCAATATTTCCCTTTAAATTCATCCACAACATTTCTGTTAGTTCTAAGTTTAAATCACTTCATAAATTTGAAGACAAATTCTTTCACACTATACCCATTTCTTCCAGCTCTTCTAGCTCTTTGTCTATCCTTTCTCTGGCAATTTTTTCATATTCATCTCGATCCCACTTTTTTCTATGGTCATCTGGTTTCTGTAAAAAGTAAATTTTTAACACAAGTTTCAAAATGGTTTGCATATGGTTCAATATTGCAAGAGACAACACGTAAACCACATTTACCAATTAATAGCATAATTTGATCTTAAATCTTAATGAGGCAAAAATTAGTCTTAGCACAAGGCCTGTGTAGTGGAGTGTAATGTACTTGTCCATGTAATCTTATTCCCAGAGCCCCATTCAAGTACATTACCACATCTATCTGAAAAAGTTTGCCAAGGTCAAAGTACTACTGTACCTGCATGTGAAATACCTGAAAAAGAATTGATGGACGAAGTTTGGTGAGAAAATATTGCTCTTTGAGATCAAGAGAGGTCACTGGGGGATGTGAAAAATTCCAACACACTGCACAAGGGCTGTGTTGGAGGAGTGTAATGGAAACACACACCCCTCTCCAAGGGATAGTTACCTAATGTTACTTGCAGTAAGTCATGCATCAGTATGCAAGTGTATGGTACAGAAGGCTTGGCCTTTACAACTGTCAGTGCCAACTGAAACAGTGGGATGCCAGGTGAACCTGACCCTTACTTACACAATTTACAAGCAACTAAACAATTATAGAATACAGGGCCACTCTTGAACATCACCTAGCATCCAGATGCGTGGATGTGATGTGACACTGTAAAAACAGGCTTGTACCCTTAACTTTGACTCCGCATCTGAGCATCCACTCCAAGACTGATATTGGTGCAATTGTTCACTCAGCATCCAGGCATCCACTCCAGAATAGTGCTTGTGGTCTTAATAAGGAGTGGACTACAGTGAGAATTTGTTCTCAAATTAAACTTACCTGCTGTATTCATATTTCCATTTTATTTTTAAATCATTCATATTTATCTAACAGCCCAAACTTTGACTCTGTATCTGTGCATCCACTCAGGGGATGCTTAGAATGGACTTAAAAAAAATTCAAACTTTTTCCACATATAGACCAACATGTTATTATGGACTACCGATTTTTCCAAACTCTGAGTCCCGCCTGTATTCTATGAAAAGCAGATGCCAGAGTTACACCGAGGTGTTCATTCGGACACCAACAATACCAAGGGTGTACGGCACTGTACGCCAACAAAACAAAAGGTGTATATAATTTATACCACACAATATTACATACTGTTGTATTGCCTGCTGTACGATGATCACTCATCATACTTGAAGCAAAAAGTTACACACAACCTTTCCTATTTGGCAGGAAATAATCATACTTAGTGTGAGAGTAAATGGGAATTAAGTGGAAACACTACGCCGGAGATCTTCGGCGTATAGTGCATAAAATGCACATGGGCTCTGATTAAGCATCAGCGTGTCCACCCGGGGGATGCTTGGAATTGAGTTAGAAAATTTGCAAAAAGTTTCATTTTGACTCCGCATCCGAACATCCGCACATCCACCCAAAAAAAACTTCCAACGGACTTAGCCTAGGCTTAGAAAAAAAATTACAGAAAGTTCTGCATGAGAAAGATATTCCGGATCAACAATGTGTCGTTCTCAAAAGTCATTTTCCCTAACTTCGACTTCGCACCTGCGCATCCTGATGCTCAGATACAACCCTCGAGTGGCCCTGTATCAATTACTCCCAACTAAACTAGGCCCCTATGCCCACAGGTGTTCGGAGTGTTATACACATATACATACACTATACATATATATATACAAGAAGGTAGGACATGTCTTAGGACGAAACTTAAAAACTTGGACTGTTTTACACTCTTACGCTCACTGTGAACCTCATTGATTTCTTTCAATCACGTCGTTTGATGTAAAAGAAGTTCCAACTTCTCTTCGGACATAATTCGGGACATGAAATTTTTCTAACGAGAATTATTCGTAAAAAAAATGGTCCACTCGCGAGTACATGCCCACCACATTTCACAGAAGCGGAGGACGTATCATTGTAGCCTGTGCAGCTATCTATGCAGTCTCGTAGCCATAAACACG
>WURT03653540.1:0-18825 GCA_009936505.3 Holothuria glaberrima
GTTTGGAGGGCATGAATTGGAAAATTTTTCTCTTTCACATGAAACCCTTGTGAAATGCCACTGGAAAATGCCTTTAAGAGCTTGTAGTTCAGGAGCTTGCCCAAGCCTTTGGTAGACCAGCCTCTCTTGAATATACAACATACAACTGAAGCCGTCTGCCGTGATCTCAACAGCTATTGGTAAGAGGATAAGAGGAGTTTTAAGCCTGTCAATCAACTTGGAATAAGCCTCACTCATTATTGGTCTTTGAACAGGAGTTGCATGTTATTAATACCTAATGTTAACTAGACATGCCTGTACTTGCAGACAAGTACATATCGCAGCCTCTTGAAGATAGCACAGCTTAGACATGTAAGGTTATTACTAAATGATGCGTAATAGTTTGATCATGGAGCTCTGTAATAGCTCCCATGGTTTGATACAATGTCACTACTGCCTATACTAGTACCGAGCCAGCAAGTTGTGTAGACTGAAGAGCCAATATTGAGACAGGCTTAGAACAGTGCTGTGTGATTCCGTTGTACTCTAACGTAACACAGCCCTTGTGCATAATGTCCGTAATATCCGGGGACCACTCACGCTCTCAAATAACAATATTTCTGCACCAAGCTTCGTCTACTAACTATCTTTCACACGTTAGACATACATTTAATACTACTGCAAATTATTTTGACATTTCTTAGCCCTTTGGAATTTTTTTTTTTTGGGGGGGGGGGGATATTTGTAGGTCCTTAGATGCAATTTCGTGCATCATTTTGGACAAATGCTAAGGACAGTTATTGCAAATTTTTTTATTTCTAAACCCTTTAGAAATTTTTTGGATATTTGAGGGTCCTTAGATGCAATCTCTGCGTCATTTTGGACAAATTCTACGGTAAATCACTGCAAATTTTTGACATTTCGTACAGAAGAGACAAATAAGGGGTTTTCGTCCTTAGAAAGTGCCCCCCCCCCCGATTCCTACGCCCTTGTTACACTCGCGAACTTTCTCATACAGATTTAAATTTGATTTGAAGCCGAAAATTAGCTACGTACTTCGGTCGATGGCAAAGCATATTCTCATACATAATATCGTTCCTTCCCACGGAATGCTATGCACAACAATTCCTCACATTGCACATCTTTACTTGTTGAAAAGTCACTATTTTCTGCAATATAAAAGTTCTTTTCTAGAACTGCTTCTATGTAAATACATTCTGACAAGTAAACATGAAAATTCCTCCCACTTACAGTTCTGTTCCTAAAAAGAAAGGAAAAGTTCTCAAGTGTTTAACATTTGAGACATAAGTGGAAACATTTTGCCCGCTGTACCAACAGTGCAGTGCTATACTACATGTAAGGATTGCAATGATCTCTAATACGCTACAAGCCAGTGAGCCACAACTGGAAAAAAGGCCGTGGCCGGCTCGACTTGAAACAATCGGTTGGAAACTGGGCCGTTAAACCTCATCTAACTACTGTAACTAACAAATCTGATACGCTGACGCACTTTTTACGTAGCAGGCTATATGGCATATTCCTTGTTCAGTCGTATCCCTAACGGGTGGTTTGACGATCTGAGGGGCTGAACGAATAGAGTCCGCTTCGCTGTGATAGAGGGCAACAATTTGGACGGAGCAAAGTAGAGCAATCCCTACAATCGAAGCAGTGGCTAATCTCTTAGTCTGGCCATTTACCCTCAAGATTTGAGTAAAACTCAACATGGGTGACAAAAATCATAAATTTCGTGAACTCAACTCAATAAGCCTCTTTAGTGTCGTGGGCTATCTTCTAGCTACTTATGAGACGAAATACGTTGTTTTAAATGACTATTTTCTTAAGTTTATATTTACTCATCCATCCCTTACATTCATCTGATATGGTTTTGAATTGTGTGGGAGTACTCACCTTGCAGAGAGGACAGGTGAAGAGCCCTCAACCCATCAACATGATGAGGGCGTGTTGTTATGACGACAAGTGCATCTCCATCAAGGGTACTTTGACCCCTTATCAACCGTAAGTTGTCAAGGGGTATGACATTACGGAGTACATCCTGAATCAGAACGTAACCTGATACTTCCTTGATAGAAGTCAAAAATGACAAATCCCTTTCTTTGATATTCGGATAATCGCTACCGTCAATGTCAAAGGAATAAGCGGATGAGTAAGACGGCAGTATACTTTCCTTGGCTATGGGATGAATGTCCACGATTTCAAGGTTCCCTTCGATGTGAGTACAACCGCGGTATCGGTTATATAACATTACATCGTTTCCCCCATCACTGGAAAGCGATTGGGACCTTAGGTCGGTACCTTCACATGCTGGAATTGAGAAGAGTGATAAGAGACGGTTACTTTTTACCAAAGATAGCGCAATCTGGTAATTTTTGTTACCGGTAATCATCAAATTCTTCGTTGATAGATTTACATACGGAACAGTCGTAAACAGGTAAACTGGTCGAAAATGTTTGTAAGTAGGACGGTTTAAGCCGAAATCACTGTGGAAATAAGTCGCATGCACCCAAACAAGTATTTACTACAAATGTTCCTTTTACGAGCAAGAAGTACCTTTACTGCCACACAATTACCATTTTGAGGAGCGCCTCCACTATTTTGCTTACATACTCTCCCCTTTTTTAAAGAAATGACATTACACTTTAAAATCTGACCAAAAGATCTCTAATAATTCCGAAAATTCAACCTATTTTCGACCTATTTGGTTTTTTTTACAATAAAAATTGGTTAGGGACATGACACTGATAAAAACGTAGTAAAACAGAAAAACTGTTTGTACCTAACAGATTAGATATCATATTTACAACACGAAACTACACTAAATTTGAGCATGCTGTCATAACAGCTGTATATACTTTTACTTCACGTCGTCCTGATAACCAAGGAACTAGGAAGCATTTACTTATTAAATTATTTCGAGCCTATTTTTTCCTAACACTATTACGCAAGGCTGTCGGAACGCTACTCCTAAAATCTCCTGTCCCATTTGAGTAGTACCTCCAATGGGGAGTAGTTCAGATCATCACCTACAGTAGAAGATAGCGCGCCAGACTTTCTTAAAACGCATCATTAATGTAGGGCCGATATTTAGTCGAGGAGTAGCGTTGGGGCCTTACACAAAGTTTACGGAGTCTGAGCGGTAAAATATATCAACAGGATAGTCCAGAAAGACGAAAGAGAAACGATCCTCGAAGGTTCTGATATTTTATTGTCCTCCTTGTTGACAAACTGGATGAAATATGAGTGAATTTACAGGTCGGGAATGAATTATAAGCGGGAGTCCTAATTACGGGTCTGAATGAGCTGATGTCTAATATCAAACTGAATTCAAATCATGCTTTGAGCTCTTAAGAACAGAAATCCAGAAAGCCCGCTCAACAGCTACAAGTATTCTGATTGGCTAGAACAATAACGTCATACATATGAAGCCCATGCCAACACACAGTCAAGGGTAGCCTGGGACACACTGATTGGTCCAAGCAATAACGTCATATCCATACATTAAAAACATGCAATGTGAATGGCTAGGATATAAATAGGATCACGCAATGCCAACGCATGACTGGTATGCGTGGCTTACAAACGTTCTATTTCAATAACAACACGACGGCTCTCCGACGCGTGGGCAACTTGGCAGGAAGCCAAGTCCAGACAGAGAAGAGTCTGCCGACCATGACCTTGAGCTTGACCTTCAGCTTAGTAAGCAAAACAATTTGATTTGTAAGTGTAACACAGCACATCACATAAATTGTTAAGAACAACTAACAATACGTCTCACATTTACTTCACACTTAAATGGATATTCCGGTGACAAAATACGAGAATTTCATAGGATCAAGGAACATTTTCTCTTTGTGTTTGTGTAAATCACTTCTCAATAGCATGTTGCATTTGGAAGTTATGAATTTTTAAAGAAAATATCCATTTCCCGCAATGGATTGCATTTTTGGAAATCTGCGATGTCATACAAACAGACTAAATGAAAATCTTTCGTATTTCGTTATAATTTTGATCCATGTAAATGAAATATACAGACACTTTTAGACTTACTATCTTCATTCTGACAATATTTTAAGCTTACTAATCTACATTGAATTTTATTCAATGTTCCATTGGTGTGAACTTTCAAGGCCAGATTAAGCAGTTTAATTTTAAAGCTCGTGGAAGCAATCTGCCGGTATTACATAATATTTTGTAACCTTGAAGCAACTGGAAGTCTTTTCTTGTGAAGAGAAACTATAAGGATATCTTGAGTTACAAATAGGCAATGGGTGTGAGGTTTGAAGGGCTCCTCTTCATGTATGATAATATTAAATTGTTGCTGGAATATTCCTTTAAAGGGGCTTATTGAGTTGGTTCACAAAATTCATGATTTTTTTCACACCTGTTGAGATTTACTCCCATCTTGATGGTAAATGATAAAAATAAGAGATTCTGCACTTCTGACCCACAACTGAAATGACAATGACATAGTAATGAATGATTAAAATCATTTATTACAACTTTGTGACCAGACACCTTTTACCATTATGTAGTAATCATGTGCACTCCTTGTCCACAAGAACTACAATTTCTCTCATTTTCGGAAACTAAAGGAAGTGAAACATGAGAAATGAGGCTAATTAGAAGCATTGTCATGCAATAATTTCCTTCAAACTCGTCAAAAAAATAATCAACATCAACTCAATGAGCCCCTTTAAGTTGCTATCGTTCTATAAAGTTCAGCTAAAAGGTGGAAAGTTTAGATGAGCAAATTATTCATGAGCTAAGAAGTGTTTTTTCTGTGAGAACTTAAACCAGAGATCTGTCTAGGTTGACATACTCAGGGAGCTATTTCCATAGCTGGATTTACCTTGGGGGGGGGTTAATAGCCTATTGTGTGAGGAGGCCCCTTTCGAATCAGTTGTGAATTAAGCTGTGGGACGGGGCTATGATGTAGCGCTTTATGGAAATTTTCGGGGAGTCTTGAAAGTAAATATATCGAGGCGCCCGTAACCTATAGGTTGCCTCGATGAAAGGGTGAATCCGGCTATGGCTGTTTCCGTGTTTTATGACCACCGAAAAGTTTGGCGTGCCTGGTAGTCGAAAAGTGAATTCCAAGTCTGGAGCTTTTTGAAACTTTGAGGATGATAAAGGCCTATTCTACCAACTAACAAGATAGAAGTATATATACTATTCGAGCTAACTTTCGAATCACTTTAGAACAAAGTCTTTTCTGGTAATTCTACACTGACAGAGGTGATCATTTGCCATATTGCTTAAAGAGGATAACATGCCAAATGATATAGGAAGACCAATGCTTAGGTTTTACAATGAACGTAAGCTCAATTAATGAAACCTCAATTAGTTAATACAGATAATTTTGCTATTTTCAGCACCATTTATGTCAACGCATTTGACAAACAGACGAATGAAAGTTTTTCAATCGTATCATAATTTTTATTTGACTCTTAATGCAATGTCTAGGAAAATGTTTAATGATAAGCCTTGGGTTATTGAATGTAATAACAAGGTCAATTTCCTCAAAAGTTGTGTTGAATCCTAAGTATGTTAACAGCCCTACCAGCAGCAACGATCGAAGCTATCTTCTTACCAGTTAATCTGTACTTTATCGTATTATTCGTGGTACCAAAGCATTTCATTACAAAAATATTTTGTTTTCTTGACAGACCACTTCAAAGCAAGCTTGGCCGCCTATCATTTTTCGTTAAAGAAGAGCAGGACTTTCACTTTTCTTTGAGCTTTGAAAGGAACTGTTACCGTCACAGCAGGTGTTGATAATGTACGTCTCTTCACGTACAAACCTATTGCTAGTTCAGTGTAGGTACAGGAGCAATACACGTCCCCCTGGGGGGGGCAAAAGGGACTGTTGAAAAAGGCACAATCTATTCAAGTGATTTTGATATAGCTAATATTTTGAATGACTTCTTTTTTCAATAGGTCGCACTCTTAATCAAGAGCTATAGATTCACCTATATGTCCTTCGGACTTCCTGGGAAATCCGAATACAGATTCAATTTTTCTTAAACCTTTGTCTGACTGGGAAATTCTGCAGCTTATTAATGGGCTTAGATGAAAAAACTCTGGGTGCAGATGGTATTCCTACTAAGCTTGTACAGTCTGTTTATCATGAATATATTTTCAAAAACGTATTTCATCCGGTGAGAATTTGATTTGGAGTAGCAAACGAATTACGTAAATTCATCCATAAGTATATTGGTATCTTTTATCACATACGTGACATCCTCCCAAATTTTACGGTAACAGAGATTTATTACTACTCTGATTATTCGAAGCTTTCATAAACTATTGAAATTTACGGCACAGAATGTTCCATCGTCTTTAATCCTCTCCATACTATATACAAAATAGATTTCTCAAGCTGTTACAAAGAAACCTGGACTATGTAAGTGATCATTTGTACTTAGACTGTAATCTCTTCACAGCCAGAGATATATTATTCATACCTGCGTATTGTATACGAGAGTAATTGAATCACTGGCCAATGCCATGAAACGGTCATATGAAACTGAAATAACAACCTGTACAAGAAATAATTATCTCTTTTCTGTAACAAGTCATAAATCTGTGCGTGTCAAACTACTCACTTATTCAGAATTATTGCTGTAATATTTGACACATTTCTCTCTTTGTAATAAAAAGAATCTTTAATATTTACTTATTGTCTTTTGAAATCCTTCAAGAAACCTGTCACTTTGGGTTGCTGGCCCCTCAGGGGAGCTTGCCCCTCCCCGTTGGGTATATCCTGGCCTCAGCACTGTAGGCAGCGGGAAGCTTTTATTAATTGTAACTTTATCTAACTTAAACACGATGTAAAGGATTTTGCCTCATCCTTACATCCCTCCCGGCCTCACCCTCCTCAGTGGTCAGGCCCGTAGCCAGACAAGGCACTGAAGGGGGCGAAATAGCTTCCAGGGGGCAAAATTTTTTTCAGGGGGCCAAATGTGTAAAAATATATTAATTCAATGGCAACTTGAAACTTCTCTGGGGGGCGAAAAAAATTCATGGGGGAATTCTCCCCGTTGGCCCCCTAGACTACGGGCCTGTCCGTGATAGGTCGTGTTGGGTCCTCCCTGGTTCTACTCTTAGCTCCTCCCCCACTGAAAGTTCAAGATGATATCCCTTTGATACCACTACCATCTGAGCTATTACTGCCTGAAGAAATTTAACCGGCTACTGACGCAGAAAGCCGGAAATCTGACCAAAGAAAACTAATTATCCACAATATTTTCTGTTGCTACTGTTGGAGTAGTAGTTACGTAATACAAAGGCTTATGCTACTCGCACACTTTCGCGATGTTAAACACGATATATCACGAGCTCTGACTGATCTTAGTCACAACACATGCCACACACGATGTGTCTGTCACGAACACAAGACGTTGTATCACGAACACAGCACGATGTATCATGAACACAACAAGTGCACATCACGCTGACACAAGCATTGGCGTAGCCAGAGGGGGGGGGGGGTCAGTCTAATCCTGAAAAAAATAATTCACCTATACGTATTGCCCATACACACCTGAAGGAAGTGCAAATCATTGCTCAACGTTAATTACTTGAGTCCCTTGGAAGTGAACCAAAAAAAAATCATTTGTAAATCAATTCGATTTTTGACTTATTTCCCTAAATTTGGCAAGAGTATTGGCGTCAAATTGTCTCAGTCACAAGAACTTTCCATGCTAGCTGTTCTATAGAAGATAGCGCCATTTTGGTTATGCTTTATTTAAACAAATTACTTAAGTACCACATTCAGCATTGTCACTAGTCTTGGTCAAGACCCTAGTACCAGCTAGTACATACGTTCGCGACTATCGTGTACATGCGCCCTCTATTCGTTCAGAAGTTCTAAGCTCTGTACTAGTACAGAGCTCAGAATTTCTGAACAATATAGAGAGGGCGCACTTACGATAGTTGCGAGCGTATGTACTAGCTAGTACTAGGGTCTTGACTAAGACTACATTTCCACCCGTAGTTTAATTTGTAATGACACGCACATAATTATTTTTCTAACTCCTTCGGAAGTTCATAATTTTGCGCATGGAATTATTCCATGAATACTTAGCATGGTGAGAAGTAGATTAGGCTATTATTGGAAAGCTGACAAAAAGTAAACTTTCGACCGCCAGTAATAGTATAGGGCATGCAGGGGTTCTCAATTATTTTTTCCGTTGGCGGGTCACATTTTCCTCTAAAAAAATTCGCGGGCCACAGACAGGCAAGTAAGTTTGTTCGAGAGGGGGGAAGTCCCATTTCCAAATGACTAAACAACGTAACGGGAACCCCTCCCACTAACTGACTAAACAGCGTAGGTGAGTGGTGTCTAAAAGCCCATAGAAGGGCCCCTAATAGCATCCAGGGCAACGCTCCCGTGGAACCCCAAAAGCTCAAATATATTAGCGAAACACTGCATGGCTGAAAAAAAAAACATATACGTACTTTGCTGTCAGTTTGAGGCACACTAAACATATGATTACAAGTAGCTCAATTTGACCATTGTTTCCTACCATAACGAAAATCCTGGGCCATGCAGAGAAGATAAACTCATGCCAGATTAGGTGGTGAACATCCACTTTGAAATAAATGCTTGGGCGGGGATGAGGCACTTAATCACGACACTCGGAGCGTCACCATCAGTTGGTAAGTAGCGTGCCAAAAATGTAGTTGTCGTCTCCTAGGTCGTTAAAAATGGCTAGTATCAAGCCTTGTAAGATTTATCTCAATATTTGTTCATTTCGAGGTGTCATGATTTAGAAAAAACACTTCAAATAAGGCAAATAAGACGCAATGTTTCAGGCCTATATTTTCTTCTACCAAGGGGCATACGTCCCTCAAAACAAAAATCGTAACCCATGCCAAACTTTCCACAAATAGGTTGCGAGTATTCAGTTTATCCTAGGTCTATGTCGGAAGCTGGATTATGGCATATTCCACTACTCCTCTCCATTCCCCGTACCCGTGGTAAATAATTATGACCGTATGCTATTTCGTCTGTGTCTGCAATGCAAAATTTGTCTTCTTGCAGATAGCCCCCGCTATTAATCCTAAATATGCCAGTGCTCAACCCATGACTCTGTCACTATTCTGGAGCCGAAACTATTGGCCACGTTCAGTTATAACGCTAATGACTTTGGTAATTGGCTTTACATTTTCTTATGACTGAGTTACGCCAACGTCCCCGGAAGAATCTGGATAGGCTAGTGCCTACCCCTCGGAAAACGCCTGACTACACGACTACACCAATGTACTGACAACCTTTGATTTGCTTCGCAAAATTTTTCTTATGACAGTACAGGACGGGATCCAGGGTGCACACGCCCCCCCCCTATTTTTTGCAGAGCAATTGACTTTTTTGTAATGGAACAAAAAATTGACTTCAAGTGATGCTAAATGTTGCACCAGGTTGCACAACTGATGATACATTTTCAAAAATTTCTCAAAGGGGAGGGCACTCCTCCCCTTAGACCCCTCCCCAGGCCGGCGATCAGGCCCTGCAGTTAGTCCCCTCCAATCAAAAATCCTGCCTAGGCCAGTAGACACAAGATGTCGCCAAAAGTTTTGAGCATGTTTAAAACTTTCGTCTGTTCGCCAACAAGCACGATCTGTTCAGGATGTAGTCCAATGTGTTACGATGTACGCCGAGCTTAGCACGAGATAAGTACGTGCTAAGGACGATATGACAAGAGCTCAAAGGCGATGTCAGAGCTCGTTATTTATCGTGTTCAACAACGCGAAAGTGTGCGACTAGCATTACTTCCGAACAAATAGTCTACAAATATGACCTTAACTCCATTGCAAAAATGTTTGCGGCAAACCTCAAATGTGAAATGTGCAGTCCTATACAGTTTCACATGAGGTATCACGGTGTTAAGTCCCATGGGGAAAGGGACGTTTATTTTCGTTATTTCGAAAAAACATATCTAACTACAAAATTAAAAACAATTTTCAAATGTAAATAGGGAAAATGACGTGACACTTGCATTGTTAAAGTTTCGAAGCTGTTGTTAATGGACTGGGACCGTGCGAATGTAACAATAAATATAAATTCTCCTGTAATAATTCTGCTGTAACTGAAAATTGACTTAAAGTACTGCATGGTCGATCAAAGGCTTTGCAACGGCATTGCAATGATACCGCAACGGCGCTGTAACGATACTAAAACGGCGCTGCAATGACGCTGCAATGACAACAGTGACAATGCTGTGGCAACGTTTGGAAAAGTGCCCATTGCCTATACTCTTCTTAATAACATTTTTGCGTCATTATGAAAAATCACTGCTAGGCTTAGGCCTACCTATCCGTCGATTCCGGCACTTTAGAAAGACTTGATACCTAAAGGAAGGTTGACTTAGTAAGGAAGTTTGCGTATGATTTTATAGCCATTATGACTCATAGCGTTACCACTAACTAGATATTATCGCTTGACCCGTAAAACTTCAGAACATCATGTATGCCTGATGATAATCACAATTATCAAGTTTCCATCTTATAACATCGGCTTAACTATAATCTTATTCGATCAAACGTTTTGAAACTTTATTTGTATCTTAAAAGAAAAAAAACTGTTGTGAACAAACACAATAAGATAATTATCAGATTATATTTGCTTGATTTACTCAGAAAAAAAAACCTTTTAACTTCGTCTTTAACTTATATCAGAATTTAAACTAACAATTTAAATTAATAAGGTATTTCTCCTAAAGGGAAGCAGGTTCATTTCCTTTTTTGCATTTTGGCATAGCTAATAATGTTTCCCAATTCTTCAGAAACTGAAGTTTATTTTCATGTGTATTATCAGATTATATCAATTTCCAACAAAAGTCACAAAAAATGTTAGAAAACGGGACAAAGTGTAGGCGTTGCCTGTTAGGGACAGATTGTTGGGTCACTGTACAGGCTGTCCTCTGATGATATAATCACAAGCTCTGCATATCACAGAAAATTAAAGCGCCCCTGGAAAAGAGAGGCCTTGGTGTCGTGCATGGGAGTCGGGGTGTGTGCTTTGTCATGCCGAGATAGAAATAATTACTATGAGGGTCCCCTCTGTACCTTGTTAAATTTAGTTAATTTATCATCAACGTTACGTTGTATCAAGGAGATAGAATACTCCCTGGTAGCTTTATGGTTGAGGTTGCACAAAAGACATTTCATTTCATAGCTTTACGACGTTGAAGTCTGGTTTTAATTAAAATAGGGAAAGGTTGCCAACAAAATCAGTCTCTGCCCCTGAGAAATGAAGCGTAACCAAGTGATGGAACAGCATTGTAAACTGTTAGTAACGATACACGAAAAGATGTGATAACGCCCCAGTAATGAATAACACAATGCTCATAATTAATCGATTCTTTAGGAGCATAGAAAGTGTTCAAGGAAATACAAAATATTAGTTTTATTTTGTTTGAACTTTTTCAAGGGAATACTTAACATTGGTTTCATTTTGTATGATCAATCGTTTAAAGGGTCCATACAAATTTCTAATTTTACATCGGAGCATCAGATTAATCTTTTAATTCTCCTTTCATTTAAATAATTTCCATTAATAATACAATGCTAGCTAAAAGTCACCGAGCAGAATATGTTCCATTTATTAAACAAATTTAGTAACAACCGCTAAAAAGCCAAAAGGTGAAGTAATTTTTTGACTCAAACTATTTTTAAGTACTTATTCTAGAGATTCAAATTAATAAAATTTGAGCACAAAAAACTTCTTAAAAAGTTTTGCTAGCTATCTCCTACTGCAGGCAAATTTAAACCCTGAAACTTCCGCTCCCAAAGAGTAACAACCCCGAATTGAGACCAGGCCCGTGGCCCGACAAGTTACCGAAGGGGTACAAAATGACTTCCAGGGGGCGAAAAATTATTCAGGGGGGCAAATGTGTACAAATGTATTAAGTCACCGGCAACCTGAAAACTTTCTAGGGGGCGAAAAAATTTCATGGGGAGCTTCGCCCCTTTGGCCCCCCGTTGACTACGGGCCTGATTGAGACAAGACTTACTAAGAGGCCATCAGATAGCCTTGCAATAATGAGAGCAAAAACTGACTTAACTGATTTCAGTGAAGTTCAGCAGATTAAAGTTTAATAAACAAAAGCAAGCTAAGTCAGCTATTTAACTGGTCATCACAAGGGTACTTCAGACCAGGAATGCAACCAACTTTATCAGCTTTGTAACGTATTTGATGGTATAGTGCATACTAGTCAGGGTAACCCTGACGTAAGGGGACGTGTTTACATTGGATCTTATCACTTACCCGTAACGTCAGGGCCCGTAATGTAAAGAAAGTCACTTCCCAACCCCCCCCCCCCAAAAAAAAAAAAGTGGAGGGCCAATCAGGGGTAAGAACGATATATGAATATCCATATCATTGCAAATTTTAAGCTAATGGGAAACGTGGATGGAAAATAACTTTTCTTGTTAACAAACAACGCACTTTTTAGTTAAATCCTAGTTAAGTCTAGCACATGAAAGGATGGTAGCATTTGCTCCATACCTGTCTGAAAGTCTGACGCCTATATCATCGTGGATAAAGAATGAAAACGTTGGGGATTTGTTTGTTACAGCTGATCTGTTCACTGCGACTCAAACTACAGGCGTTTGAAGCGTTATAAAGAGGTTCTTCATGTGACGTCATAATGGGCTTAATTTACTTGTACCGCCATTTTGGACGTCAAACTTAGTGCACGCGTAGGACCTACACTGTGTAGACACAGTATCGGACAAAGCGTGAAGTTGTTTGTTCCAATTTTTCAAAGAATATTTTCTATTAACGAGCGATTGTACTTGCGTGTGCGTGTAGGCCTGCGGGTGGGCTTCAGTGTGTTTGGTTTAAATACTTCCATACGATCATAATGAAAAACTTTATCGTAATATTTTTAGGCCATCGCTGGATATGAAGTAAGCACAGACAATTTAGTATGTAGACTCCCGTGTTAAATATTTCTGCTGAAGAATTTCAGAAACCCATCTAGCTCATCGTTGTACTTTTGTTGAATATTCGATTAAAAAACTTGTTGGCCATGTAATTTTCCTTGCCGATTACGCAACAAACTTTCGCTATCATCAAGATAACATTTTTTTACTAAGAATGTTCTAAACATTTTAACATTTGACTAATACATTTGTACACAGCGTACATGTTGCGCGCGATAAGTTTGACGTCCAATATGGCTGACACTGTTTTTGTCACATGTATTTGTGACGTCGGTGAAGAACCTCTATATACAAGGGCCTATCCATACATTGTACATATAGGCTCTATATACACTGTGCATATAATATAGCACTTCGAACGCTCGTGATTCAAACCTTGTACGATGTCAGTGTTATTGGTTGAACGCTTCATTGTAACCAACGGCGATAGAGCTTGACATAAATGTGTATATTTAAACACTTAAGCTCTACCTTCACTGGAAGTCAAAATCATTACTATGTACGCCCTGACTTCGAGGGGGCTTGAAAGGCCAAATGAAGCATGCCCTCGAAGTCGGGTTACCCTGACTAAGTGTATACCTTCATGAAAAACCACATTAAACAAGTTTCGCCATTTGACCTCTGGTGAGCCAGAATGACCTTTGACCTCAACAAAAGCCTTTAACTCCTTTTACACAATATGAGGGCATTCTTATGCTAGTAATAAGCTGCGCCATTGATATCTCTCTTAAAATATCATGTCTCTAAGCAGTTTATAAGGTTTTCACCATATGATTTCAAATGACCTTAGATACCTACGTTCTCTGTTAAACATAGTAGGGTTTACATACTGACAATAAAGCATCCACAAGCTAATTACGAAAACCATATAAGGTTCCTATCTTGAGAAATAAAATTTACAAGGTGTTCAGTATTTTACTTCTGGTGGCCTCTGACCTCCTCCCACAACAATTGAATACTTACCTTCGATATGACAAACCCTATACCAAGTATAGGTTTCCATCATTCCATCTTTAGCAATTTTTACTTGTTTTTTTTTTTTTGTTTTTTGTTTTTTTTTTGTTTCACCTCCGGTGACCTCAAATATCCTTTGACCTCTGCCATAAACAATTGGGATCATCTGCTGACTGCTGTATGGCACATTCACACGCCAAGTATGAAAAGTGACCATGCTTCCCACCTTGCCAGTGAGATACCATGTTTACAACGCTTTTGGTTTTGCTACTCTTGTGACCTCACATGACTTCTGACGTCTACTAAAACATTAGCGTTCTTTCTTTTTAAATGATAAAGCAACCGACATACCATGTATAAAAATTATGCATCATTCCCATCTTGAGATATCGTGTTTACAATCTAGGCGTCACAAACACACAAGCACATTCACAGGCATACACATCCCATCGTGATAGCGAAGATTCCTTTTGCCTTCGGCAAGGAATGAAATATATACTGTCACGTGATCAAAAGACCACATGAATTAGCATAGGTGTAATCTATAATTGACATTGGGGTGCATGATCGCAGATGTCGTTAGAGTCTTCCTTTCCTTAACCTTCAAGGTGCAAATATACCTGTCAGAGTAAAGAGGGAGGAAGCCCATAGGGTCACCTCTTATCTTCACGGCCCTCCTTTTGCGGTGGACGAATAAAGTTAAACGTAGATTGCCTAATAATTATAGTGACGTATATGGACTATGAAACGGTAGAGTTATTTGGTGTCTTTTTTTCTACTGTTACCCTTTGCAAAATGTTCAATTGTATAACTATTTACCTTTTTGTGATACACGTCTGATTTTGATAAAATGTTTGAAGAGTAATGCGAGGCTCCTGGCTCCGGGAGAATTCTAAGGCAAAACATTCAAACAAATTATACCTACCCCAATTTTTCATCTATGATCTCCGTCAGAAAACCCCATTACTAATACCATATTTCTGCTCTCCAAACATCATGAATTTTGACCCTCCAATTTTGCTGAGCTGGCAATGTGCCCAGAAAACGGGGTAATTTTCTACCATTTTAACATTCTTAATTTTCAAGATAATACAAAAATCAAGAAAAGAAATAAGAACAGTATTTTTATAACATTACCAGTAAAACATTTAACATAACATAAGAACAATCTAGGCAATTAGAGGTGAATTAACGACATTCACCTTTGACGGCAGGAAATATGTTGTCTGAGTCATACGCGAAGTACCCTTTAACTTTAGACGACCTCCATAAACAGTATATAATTGCGGGAAAGATCTGCTCACAGTTTCAATTTATCACAGCCACGAGATATAAGCCTAGGATGAAAGCACCACAAACAGCTAAAGTACGTTTAACCGGACTGTGTAGTAACGCCCAAGAAGAATGCATTCGCGAAAAGCTGTTGAAGATCTTCGTGAGGCTCCTTTATTTTCTTTTATGAACTGGGCAGCATGTAGAGTATATGTTAATATTTCCTGACACCAAATTCTTTCATATGTATTTCCTTATCCAATATGACAAGTAGACATATTTTCTGAACGTTACTAAAAATACAATGTTTTTCAAGAAAGTGATGTACGGAGGAAAAATGTATCCATATTAAATGAAAATTGTTACTACAAAAAAATTAAACAAAAGTATACGTCACACCGACTTAATGATTACACTCAGGTGCCTTATCAGAACTATTGTTTACTTCGTCGATCTTAATGTGGATTGACCTGTCAACAAAGACGGAATAAAACAGTCCTTTTCCCTCACTCATCCCATCCCCTGATTTTGTCCTTCCAGATGAACTTGGGGTAAAAGAGAAGACAGAAACGTACACCGTTTAAAGGTCACAATTTAAGTGAGATTTCAAAATATTGGTATGATTTTGGCTACTTTTCCAACTTGTATGAAGGGAACATTGTGGACAGGATCAATGATGGGGACATAGGCATACAAACTTCAAAACAAGCAACTGAAATACAATCTCACCACCCAACCCCCACACCAGCAAAAATTTCTTAGCCATCCCCCTTCACAACCCTGATACTACCACTGGACAAGACTCCCTTATAGAACCCGTTCTTCCTCAGAAGGGAGGTGGGTTACTGGTACTTCGTCTGTAATTTAGTGCAGACGGTAAATCTTTCAGAACTACCGTATAATTAAATGATATTCATTTAATATGTATTTAAGTAAATACGAAAGAATTTAAGTGTATACTCACTTATCCGATCGGGTTGCGTTATTGTCGGTTGCACGAAAAACAGGATACAAACTAGAAAAACCGTACCATTTGTCAAACAAGCCATTCCGTCCTATCACCGGGAGTTTGACAATTTTCAATTAAAATACGCGAGTAAGTTTCAAGCATGGGATACAAGTTACGTAGTCTTAATTGAATTTTAGACTACGTTCCGCAACAGTTTCAATCATGTCAAGTTTTTTCCCATGAGTTTACAGTTTGAACAAGTAAACCTTGGAAATTTTTCCCTCTGCAGGAAAGAAGTTCGCAGCACTCTTCTTTGGATCTTTCACTTTCAAAAGGCTCATTTAAATCAATAAAACTCCGGCTATTTTTCAAAACAATTTGTGGTCACCATGTGCCAGACCTGCCCTAACCTGAAAGTATTGCTTGTTTCCAAGGAGAATATATATCACAGCTTATTTCGGAAGAAACTGCAGTGAGGGAGTAACATAGAATAAACTAGATAAACATGAAAATGGTCTGAAAGCCTAGAGATTATTATTTTCCAAGGTAGCAGGATTCAATAGGATACGTCACGTACGTCACGCGTCGACCAAAAAAGAGTAAATGCAGTGATGTAAGTTACATTCCAATCCAATACAATGATCCAAGCAAAAAAAAAAAAAAAAAAAAAGTGATTCACTTTCCGATGATTAACGTGTACAATACAATGCGGGTGGAGTTAAGATAACAAGGTGAAATGTGTCGAGCGTAGGCACGGATGTCGTCTTCCAAAAAACACGAATAGTTAGTATTCTTGCTGTATCATGACCATTCACTACAAAACGACATAGGCAGGCTATTTATAACTGTGTATGTGATTCTCCCTTTGAATAATATCCCCTGTGCTGTTAGGTTAGGTAACTTACACAACGTAGTAATTCCCGCTGATAGTATAGACCAGCTTCCTTTAGTGTGTTTGATATCTGTCGACTTGTGCACAAGCACAAAACAGATTAGTGACTTTAAGGGAAGTCAGGTCCATCACGATAGCTTCCGATGTCATACCATCACGCCTAGAACTACTATAAACTTGGGAAGATCATTCACATCTCACTGTACGGAAGGGCATCACAACCATTATGATTCCCATTTAGTTATGAAGAAAAATATTCACATGGTTATAGTATACAGACAGCGACCGAAATAGTTTCTCTAAGTTTCAACATTTGTGTAACCAAATAAAGCTTCCAAGGTATGCTATTTTGAAAGTCCTTTTAACATCCCTTTAAACTGACACACTGTACGAAAGGCAAGGCAATGCCGACTATACTAGTCTATGTATGCAGTAAAATCTTCACACTTTTCAGACAGTAGAGCTACGCATGACAGCTCATAGGCGTAGGAAAAGGGGAGCAGAGGGGGCGACCGCCCCCACTCTCGATGGTGGGGGGCGGAAACCCTGTTTCGCCCCCACCACTTTGGATGGCATGCTAGAATATTTGTATAAATATATATATAGGCCTACCGCCTGCAATATACCAGTATACCGGCATCCAGATGTTACCAATATTCCTTTCCAGAGGGCATAGATGTACTGCAGTTGTTGGGTGTACAATGGTTGGCAAAAAACAAAGATTTCTATTTTAATCAATGTGCAGTTTCATTTTTTAACATGAGTTATGGCATACAAATGTTCCTTTTAAATTGCTCTTTCAGGTAGAAAAAGGTGAAAAATTTCACAGCAAAAATGTATGTTTTGGTATAGAGGGTAGGGCGAGGTGCACAGTCCAAAAATTGTTCCGCCCCCCCCCCACTTTCATATTGCTTCCTACGCTTATGCAGCTACAGGCATTCCAAGGCTTTGATTTGAAGTGGTAGCATTCCAGAGGATAGTCATTTATGCTTTAGTTGGAGTCGTACCCCTTGGCCGAGCAGTAAAGTTCGACTTAGAAACAGCATAAGGATTTTTTTTTTTATGAAAAGCGCAAACTTTATTCCATAACCACATTCTTGCTACACTAAAGACACAAGGAAATACCGTGCTTTCCAATAATCACCGGCCTGCATGAATATATATATATATATATACACACACACACAAATGTCTAT
Organism: Holothuria glaberrima; assembly: GCA_009936505.3. Classification (NCBI taxonomy): domain Eukaryota; kingdom Metazoa; phylum Echinodermata; class Holothuroidea; order Aspidochirotida; family Holothuriidae; genus Holothuria; species Holothuria glaberrima. Next base: position 18,212 of record WURT03653540.1, read on the forward strand.
AGAGAATGAAGCTCTTTTGGATTATCTGGACATATATATATATATATATATATATATATATATATATGTACACACACACACAAATGTCTATAGAGAATGAAGCTCTTTTGGATTATCTGGACATGAACCCATTTGTTTCCTTGTACCGACTGGCAACGGTGCAAGGTGCTGCAGTTTGTTTTCTGATGTGCAGGAATGTTATATACATGGAAGTAACTACAATCAGGACTGGCACGGAGGCCTTGTCAAAACTTTGCCGAATTTCAATTATTGTAGGACTGTTTGAAGGCTTTTCGTTAAGTCCGGTGTCCGTTCCCAGGTTGTAACTCCTTTAAGGAGTAGTCTCCTTGAGGATACTTTCTTAGCTTTTCTATTACTCATCATAGGCGTCACCAGGGGGAGGTCGGGTTGCAAACGACCCCCTCCCCCTTTGAGCTTTTTTGTTAAAAAAAACGTTTAAAGGATGTACCAAAAATTGAAAAAAGGTCTCTTTTGCCATTGCAAAGTATAAATTTCTTTTAATACAGTGTGCTGAATACATAGAAATTAAAGTAAGGGAGAATGACGTCAGACTATCTGAATTGAAGTCACTCATTTGGCTCTCTGTACGGCAA
>WURT03653551.1:0-18824 GCA_009936505.3 Holothuria glaberrima
ACTTAAATATTTTTGACATCAGACAAACGTTAATAACACTCTATTTAAGTAATTGTCGCTTTGTTGTTTCAGTCTGTGATTGTAACTATAAAAAACGGCAAAATCTGAAGCTTTCATTTCGTCTAATACATTCCACATTAAATCGATTTCAAGTTGGTTAATGTCTAGACTTCTTTCAGTTATAACATTGTGAGGCGCAAAAGTAAAAGATCTTACTTACACGAATAATCGCCCATGTCGCTGTCTCGCAACTCATGTCTCAGCAAATAGCTACAGCAAGACATAGCTACAGGCATTAACCTTGATTGGTACCAAAATAAATGATTGATGAAAAAATTGTAATCACAATTTGGTGAAAGGTCTTCGATTAACGTTACCTTGCGTCAAAAACATGTGTTTTCTGGGTACTAGAAAACGTGCTTAATATAATGCACTGATGTGTGTAGTGGCATTAAAGTATTTCAACGCACTACAGCCTTTGTTTGATGGTAATGCAAGAGTCATTATAAGCACATACAAGAACAGGTTTGGATACTTATTTCATCACTATTTGTGTAAAAGAGAATGTGACATCCTTTCGTCATCATTAAGTAAGAAGTAGTTTCCTGGAGAAAACACATGGGCTTATAAGTGTCTCAATCGTTACCTGAGTTATCGTAGCGTTTTGTATTAAAAGATTTTAAAATTTGATACCCCATCGAGAATTAGAAAAGTTACGTATGAAGGCAATGCCGCTTCTTCAGAACATTCGTGGTTTTGAAGAATATTTGTATTATCTGTAAAATACCCATACCACACTAAAGGGCTTTATCTACTACGCACTAGACTTATCGACAGCTAACATGTTATGAAAAGAATCTGAGATGACAAATTGTTTCTCGTTTTCCTCTGAGTTGTCTCATTTTCACGTTCACTTTAGTGCAGAAGAGGTCTCTTCTAGTTAGAACATAAAATAAGTCTGATTTTAAATTATCCTTCTTCGTCTCCGGTTGTTGGCAACGTTAAAGAACGCAGTGCGCGTTTTTGATACACGAACATTGGAATATATTTTACATAAATTTCAACTTTAATGGTAGGTATAAAAAGGTGTCATAAAAAATAATGTAGAGCTTTCCCCCAGCAGAATAACGTCAAGTTGCTTTATCAATGAATACAAATTGGGATCCTTCTTTCGACTGAATTGATTTTCACCGTTTAGTACAATAAAATATAGGTGACTCGCATTACGGTGTAAGGCGATCTAAATTGCAATTTTGCCGTCTTTTCTCCTAACCTCAATGAGACATCACCGGCAACACTCAGATTGTACTAAGTATTCTACTTTCGTCCAAACTCTTTTTAAGTTCAATACAATAACAAATATCAACCACAAACTTTTCAATATTCCAAAAAATGTTGACTGAAAGCTTTTATTAATATATACACACTTTGCCTTAATAAAAGAAGAATAGATTTGCGTCAGCAAAATTGTTTGTTTCTTGCACTTAGTTACTCACAGAGAAGTTAAGCGTTTAACTAGCAAGGTTTTCTAGTGTTATATACATGTGGGCCTACATAGAGAAAGCAGTCGCTCTGAGACATTGTTTTCCAAAAATCTGCCAAATCGGACAAATCTCCTCCAATATATAATGCTGACAAGTACTGTGCATTTTGTTCCTGTACAAACACAATGGAGATTGATGATAAACCATGGACATATTCTGCCTGAATTTAACAAATAAAACAAAAATATTGTTTCGTAATTAGTGGAGCCATTTCTGAGTTGGGATGACGGATACACAAATTCAAATTGGGAGACTGTATTTTCCCTTTGAGCAAGTGTTGGGGTACAAGAAAAAATGAGATATACTTTTCAAACAAATGGTGGTGATTTGAACTGCAACAGATTAAAATAACCATTCATACATCCATTTCTTTTGTAAATAGAGACTGATGGTTAGACGAGAATTTAGGAGTACAACGCTAGGAAGATCTGTATTTATTTGCATGCGAATCGCTCACAGATTTCAAAGAAATTCCTAAAGTTTACAATGTATAAATGTAAAGTAGACATGTACCAGAGGAGATATTTCGACATCAGCTTTAATTCAAATACTCCTTTCGTCTGCTACCCAAAAGCAACCAAGGCTGCATGCAATTCACCAAACATAGCTCCTTTAAATGCTTGAATCTTTATGCTAGTTGTTTATTGTTACATTGTATCAGTTATCTGAATGTTTTAACCCTTTTAACCTCAAAGGTGGGGCTTAATGATACCTTTGACGCCATTGTTTTTGAAAATTTATACAAACTTACAGGTTTTGTACTTTTCAATAATACTTTTATGACCTATTTAGTAACCCATAGCTTTTGCTGAAAGGTAATATTTGCTTCCTAGTGTTAAATATGTCTGTGCCTAACTTCACAGAGTTTTTTGTGCATTTCGAGAAAGCTTCGAAAACGAAAATGCATTTTTAAAATTGCCAGAGTTTTTCGTCCTGTCCGAGGTGATCGCATGACAAATATTGAAACAGTGCGGTTAAGAAATTATGAAAGTACTGATAGGCTTCTTATTGGGAGATTTCCGTTTTTTAAAGTGACTTCAACTTTGTCACTAGTTACTTTAAAATTTCTCGAAAATATGGTTAAAATTTCCCGAAAATATTGAAATGTTCATAGTCTAAATAAATACCCTCCCTTATGTTCCATGTGTATTGTAACTTTTAGGCCATGTCTATCCACAGAAGCTAAAAATATTCATACTTAAGTGTTTTCTAACTTAGAAGTTTGAAGTATTTTTTTCATTTACAGTTTTGTAATTCAGGCCTTGTGGACGCTAGCGACCACAAATTTGGGAGAAGCCTGTGGCTTTTGAATTACAATTTCACGGGGGATGGCTAACCAACTCAAAAATTTCGATCAAATTTGCCTGTTTTTTTTTTATTCGAATGGCCATTTCAGATGGGGAAATCGTAGATTGCTCTTGGATGAAAAACCCACCTTACTTTGACCCGGCTGGGGATCGAACCCCGAACATCCCGGTTGCTAATCTTAAACGCTTCAAATGTCACCGCCTTTATCCACTCGGCCACAGCACCGGTCAAATTACATAGTACAGTACAGTGCCAATTTGTTAGAACAATTTGGACAAATGTTAACGAGACCACTCCACGTGATAACTGCAAAACTACTTTTAGTGCAAAAGCGTTAAAAGATTTGTTACTTCGATCTTGGAAATAGTAAAAAGAACATGGACTCCTCTTGCAATATTTATCCTTTTCAGCAGAATTTTTATTCTAGTGACAATGAGGTTCCAGGGTTCGAATCCTGGCCGGGTCATACCGAAGACTTTAAAAATGGAACCTACTGCCATTGTGCTTGGTGCTCAGCATAAGCAATGGAGTAGGGAAAACAAGCCGGTGAACCACAACTGGAAAAAAGGCCGTGGCCGGCTGATCTTAAACCAATTGGTTAAGAAACTGGGCCGTAAAACCTCATCTAATTAACTAACTAACTTAGAAACTTTGGGTACTCGTATATGTTTGGGCTTGCACCTTGTCACGGCAAGGCACCAAAAACTGACATTTCAATAGACTTGAATGCTAAATTCCAACAAGCACATCATGACGTTTACTTTGTTTTTTTTATTTTTTCATTGTTTTTTTTTTTTTTTTATAAGAACAACAGAGGTAAGCTTCTCACATGGGTAGGTTAAACGAAGTCGACTTTCGTTACATTAAAATTGAGCAGCGCTCTCCTTTGTCGTATTTCACATTAAGTTTACTGGTGATAGTCTTGTTCATTGTGCATTTGAAATCACCAGTTTAATACCTCATGTTTTCAACGCGTTTCCATTTCAGAACATCCAGTCTCCAAGTGGCAGCGCTACCGGAGGACACGGTAAGTTGGCATGTCAACGTACATTACAAAATTGCAGTATTGCGTACTTAAGAACAAAGGAAAATCAGAACAACAAACCAGGAAACAGAATCTTTATACAGCGAAGAGTTTATCATTTAGGTTCAATGTACAATGTGTTTTTGTCAAACTCGCTATGGAAGGTTGCAGCACTTCAATACTATTGTGATGTATGAATTTCCAATTCAGGATTAGCTGCTTATAGATTACAAAAGCAACAGTGTTATTTTGATTTGTTTTATGACTATTCTAAAGTCACATATTCTGCCCCGTCACTGGAAGAAGAAAAATGCGGTATACTTCAAATTTTGCATATGCTAAGGAAAACTATGCTTATGTATTCTTGCTTATTCTGTGTAGTTTTGTTCAAGCAAATTTCTTACGGTGTTTTATCGTTGCTTCTAAAATACCCAAGTGTCATGATAGGTATATTTGTACGAAATATCTAAGCAATCTTAATCTATAATCATCTATCTTCATGCAGGTTCTTCGTTTTTCTTCTACCAAAAACCTGAGTATCCACGAGATTGTAGTGAAGTACGTGACCTGTGCTCGTCCCCAATATCGAATGGTGTATATCTTATAAAACCAGACGGCTATGAAGAACCCTTTGAAGCCTACTGCGATAATGACATGGGTTCTGGAGGCTGGACTGTAAGCAAACATGTATATTCTACTTACTATGCACGAAAACAGGAACTATTTATGAATTATGTACAAATTTTATTTCTCCTATTTAGAAATTTAAATACTGATCAAATTGGTTGGACAAAAATACTATGAATATTAGTCACAAGCTTTATTGGTTGCGTAAATCAATTTAATATCCTTAATCACTACAACTTTTATCTACGTCTCATTGATGAGTTTACTTTTGTTTAGCCTAGTAGCCTTTTTCTTTTACACTATCCTATATGCTTCAAGACCAAAAATTCGGTAATTTTGTTTTATCAGCATGTTCTGTACTTTTTAGCTGTTGTTTAAATAATCAGTACGAGATATGCAATGAAAATGATATTTTTTAGATAAAAAATTCTGTTTTAATTCGTTACAACAGGTCATCCTGCGCCGCTTCAATGACTCTATTGGTTTCAATAGAGATTGGGATGACTTTAAAACAGGATTTGGATTTCTCTCTAGGGAGTTTTGGCTTGGACATGAGAAAGTCGCCCACCTAACAAATCAGGCAGAGTATGAACTACAAATTAACATAACCTTCGACGATGGTACATCATGTGATCTGAAATATGACGGGTTTCGAATCAGTGACGAATGGAGTAACTACGCAATTTCTTCTGTTGGTACTTACGAAAGCGATTCAGGTTAGTTTCTTAATATGTCTAGATTATTTGTTACTCTCCAGACTTGTTTTTTACTTCCACCTATGGTTAACACAAGTAGAATATATATAAAAGAATACCTTCTTGACGATCTTTTAGCCTGCAGATGGAGAGAAGAGGATAATCCCTCTGAATGCGACTTATCTACGACCTTCACCGATTGCGACCAAGTACCGGAAGATGGCATTTATTGTATCCGTCCTGCAAGATGGACCGACCCACCTTTTAAAGTACGATGTAACATGTCTGTCGATGGTGGCAGATGGACTGTAAGTTTCATCGATGCTCCCTTTATAAATTATTTTAAACCGATAAGTTTTGCAAACGTCGTGTTTTTCTTCTTTTTCTGTTCTACAGTCACATAATCGCATACATTATCCAGGTCTTTCGATAAATTCCCTCTTTCTATCTGTTACTTTTTTCGTCGTACACTGAGCATTCATTAAATCTTTTCTTCACTACTCATTATCTCCTAACAAGCTTTCACATTTCTTCATGCTCACGACCAATAGGTGTTTCAACGTCGTATAGATGGTACCACAAATTTCTACAGAAATTGGGATGAATACAAAGAGGGATTTGGTGATCTAGAACATGATTTCTGGCTTGGAAATGAAAAGCTTCATTACATAACACAGCAAGCCACGTATGAATACCGTATTGACTATGTGCATTCATCTACTTCATATTACAACAAGTACACAAATTTTAACGTTGATGACGAAAATAACAAATACCGCTTGGCTAATACTGGAACTCGATCTGGATCCAGAGGTATTTTAACTTTAATTCCTGTAGACATTTTCAGTTTGGACTTGAAAATGGTGTAATCTTATTCGTGATAAAAACAAAGCCTAAAGCACGACTGAACATGAAGATTTTATTCTGTATTTAGGACAACTCGCTTGCCAAGCCCACCATGTCATTCAAAAATCAAACTTGTTTCTTGTGTAATATAACTTACCGCTTGCATCTTAAATGGGTTTCACATACATATTTCTTCAAGCAAACCCGTCCATCTTGATCTAAAAGATTTAAATTTTGCTTCATGTTAATTTTCCAAAACACGTCACGTAAGCGTTTTGTACAGTATCCCATCATAGATCCCTAATTATGTTAACACTACTGGTCTAAAGTAAGATTACAGGATTATTTCATTTTTCGTATACATAAAGACCAGAGATGTGTTCAAAATATTGTGGAAGCAAGTCTCTGCCGGCCAATGTGTCACTTTATATGGATTCCTACAATAGCGTTGTCATGGGAGGATATTAGCCATAACAATGAGAATTACTTGTCTTACAACTTTAAATAAATTGCAAGGAAAGTGTAAATATTTGGCAATCATAATTCTCACCCACATACGTGTTAGACTTTATAAATTCCTTCATTTGCCTCTCTGCTCTTCTGTGTAAATGACTTTACAGACTTCCTATAAACCAAATTAAGTGAAATTATAGAAGTAACTGTACTGATATCTTCCTTACATTTACGGTAAAGTACATTTGACCCTTCCCCGCCCCTGCCTGTTGCCTTTTAAAGCTCTTATAAGGCTTGTAATCGCAAGAGTCATGGCTCCAGTTACTGCCAGAACCTGAATTGGTGTAATCTTAAGAATTTTTTTCTTTGGGGTGTTCATATCGACGTCCTCATATTATCTTAACATGAATAAATTAGACAGAAAATGAAGACTTCATTATCATGGGAGTGACTGAGATATGAAAACTCGTCTTTAGCTACCATAGATAACAGCAAATTACAATAAATAAATAGTTTATAAAACATCCTATGTTGGGTAGTATTTAATTTGGCAAGATTTCAAACTCTTGTGTAACTAGCAAACGTGGAATTGCACAAGGCATCTCATCGGGATGAAATTAAATAAAGCGATTACTGAATATGTGTCTGCGGTTAATGAAGCTACACTACTAAAAGACATTGGATAAAACAACAAGATTTCTTTCTAAGGTGACGTCAAAGATTGTTTATGCTAAGGTAGACAATTTACAAAAAAATATATATATATCTATGTAACAACTGCATTTGTCATAATGTAGTGAAAAATGTAATCAATGATGTGGTCAAATCAATTGCTCCCTTTTGCTTGCCTTGCAGGGTATAGCCTCTATAGTATTCAAAACACACCGTTCAGCACGCCCGATGAAGACAACGATGGGCGGAGCTACGACTGTGCTGAAGGACACCGAAGTGGCTGGTGGCATGGGGCGTATTTTTATACAGGTTATAACTATTGCTATTATTTCCAGAGTGGAGGTACCCGAGTGCTTTGTTCATATGCCAACCCTAACGGTGACTACAACGGTGGTGTTGGAGAGAACATATTCGATTATCATTATTATGATTGCAATCAAAAGTATACAGAGCTGAAGATACGCAGAGTTCGGTGATAAAAATGCACAACGGATTCAGCAAGCAATTCACATCTATCTACATCTTTTGTGACTTGCTTAGCTGACAAAAAACTGTTTGTAAATTGTTGCATTATCACTATGCAAGCGTGAAATTAAACTGATTAAACGAAAGAGAATTGGTAAAAGTGCTGCCTATAATGCACTTCAATTACAAGTGATATTTATGATATACAACGAAATCATCTCTCTTCTCAGCAACGACATATTAGAAACTCGAAGTAAAAAGAACATTTTTATACAAATACTACCTTGGACTAGTCAGTAGTTAAAGTATGAAAGTAAAATTAAAATATTAAAACCGTATGAAAAAAATGATGACGGCCTGGGTTATGGCAAAACAAAAATAATTTGATCTTCAATAATTATTTTTCTTCAATAGTGTGAAAATAAATTTGTCACTTACTAAGAACTTGACATCTTTTTCTCTTGTTAATTTTCATATTTTTAGCCGTTTCTGATAATTCCTTATTCGACGTTTTTCGGATTGGTAATCAATCTTTTGGGGTAAAAAGTAGACCTTTCAACTTAAAAAGTGAAAATAATTGCAATGAAAATCAAAGCAATTTATGCTGGATTTTTTACCTTAACTTCAAAATTACTGAGGAAATTTTCAATTGGGTTATGTCGTTTAAGTTAAATATGAAGTATATACATTCAGGTTGGAAATTGTGTCATTCAAGCCGACTGATTACTTCTCATTTCATTTTACTTTAAACGATGGTCAAGGCTTTGGGCTCAATTTTGGCTAAATTGCTTCAATATTGTCACCACCTGACCTCCTGTGACCCAGAATACACACACTAATCGGCAAATTGTAGGTCACCCAGTCCTCGCATATGTAACAACCTGGCAAACTGGACCAAATGCATGCACATACTGGAGTGAGTGATTTACGGTACATATCGACAATTTCTCCCAGCTGCATATACTTACTTGTCTGCCAACAACTGCCTGTTGAGGACAACTTTCCCCTAAACAGGTCAGCTTCAGATAACCACTTTTTTCGGGCCAATTACAAGAAGAGAAAACTTGAGCCCAAGACAACTGAAAAGATTGGTTCAACATTTCTCTCACTGCCAGTCTAAAAACTTTGAGCAATTTGAAGGACCACACTGTTATACGATTTCGGAAATAACTTTTGCTCATGTCTATTGCCTAAAAAATTTACATAATTTCGATATTAACCCTGACGACAAATGTACCGAGTTTAAAGTAAAGGTGCAGTATTTTAGGATAGTAGGCATTTTATTGCAGTACCCAAGAAGATAGAATAGCATGAATGACGACAGACACAGACTGTATATCACTTGCTATGTTAGAAACGACACATATATTAAGGTTAATAATTGAAAAATATTTAACTTCTCATCTTTTGCTTTCAATTTAAACAAACAACCTCGTGGGTGATGTAAAACAAAAAAAAAAAAAACTCATCCGGCTTAAATTTAGTTATTAATAAAATATAGTGTATTTTTTGAAGGAACTGGTCGTACCGAAGTTTGCACTTAGTACATTTTTAAAGAGATATTTACACTAGTTGATAAAGATTTAAGTAAGAGGAGTATGAACAGAGAAATCGAACAAATAAGGCTACAATTTTAAGTACAATATGGAATTTTTGAAGTTATTCTTTAAACCGTGTTTATATGTAAGTGTAACATGTGCCATATCAAGGATTTGAGCATGTGGGACTAGGTCAATCAGAGATTTGATGTCGGAATATGGAGCAAAACGCTCAATCGTGCAAAAGGATCCGGGGAAGCCGAAGCTCTCCTCTGGAACGGTCGGGTATAAACGCAAGCTGTGAGAGCATTGCTGTTCAGCATCTGGAAGCTCTAAGCTGTTGAAAGAATGGGAACGTTAAGAATGATGCTTCCATCTTCAAATAACATTGAATGTGCAATAAACAAAAATCACAAACTTACCATTAATTTATGAAAATATTTTTACTCGGAATGAAAGTAGCTTTAATAAAGCATGAAGTTTGATGGAAGGGTTCTCACGGGGTTAGAGAACGTTAAAGGTGCTCTGCGGGAAGTACTAACTACTTAATATTCCAAACTGGTACACTGGGAAACTACAATGAAAATAGGTTTAACTAAAACAATTCATCATATTTTTATTAATGCCTAGAATGTAAAGTTTTCCCACTACATAAGTATTTCCATCCACTCAAGCCTTTTTTTCGTTTTTACTTAAGAGTCTAAGGAAAATATGCCATCGCCTTTCATATTGTGTAAAATATAATGTAGAGAAAATGGTGACGGTGTAATTAGGAGGATTTCAGAATAAAGTGTATGACACCCGTCTCAAAGTCAATAAGATATTGTGAACAGTTACGTAAACATCATACGAGCAACAACCCAAGAATATCAGGAATCGATCAGTTTTTAACAAAGAGGGAATACCCGTAAGGTGTGGCCCAGACGGCCCCAGCCGTGAGTGACGAAGGCGCTAAGCCATAAATTTTGGGTTAAGGGTTCTCTGCAAGTTTTAATAAATTGAATAGCTTTTGCCGCGCAATCTTAACAATACACACAAGGTACCATGAGTCCTCAAGTTGTACGGTAATTTTAAAAGTAAATGAAAAATTAGCTGAAAAGGTTTGTCACACAAAACTTTCATGACTTACTGACGGCCACGTTGATGTAGATAGTGATAAAGTTCTTGTAGTTGTAGAGAAATTGAATAGCACAAGGCGTTGCCAAAATTCCGGAAATAATTATTCTCCCAGGCAGTGGCCTAAAAAGTTATAACGAAGCTATTTCATGGAGTATGTCGTGTAAACATCAGTTAAAATAATCCCCCATTAATATTGTACACGCGTTAAACGCTCCTAATAGCTTGTTGTACCAGTTTAGGGTTACGAGTTTTGAATTGTGTATTCAATGACCATAATGCATGGAGTGACGTACATTTAATATCGCTAGTGTCCCTTCTTCATGGCTTTAGTTAACATAAGTTGGGCGAGAACAACCGACTACGATTTAAAAATTTGTATTCAAGGTATCTAACTTCTCTTAAAAGAATCATGTACTTTTGTCTCCATCTTTTAGGTACAACTCTGTGATAGGTAGTTTCTTTTCCCTTAGACTGCTCGACCCTTTGGTGAAAGCCGAAGGGTCAAAATCGAACGTTTACTCCAGAATGAGTTCTGCTCTTTCAAAAGTTGAAACTGAGCACGACCAACGTCTTCACATTCAGACCATTCCATCATGGGTGTGTCATGCTAGGCCCAGTTTTAGACTGGCTGGAGAGAACAGATACTGCATATGATCTAATCCAAAAGGCCAAGAAGGTAATTTCCATGAGAGGTGCTCGTGATGGTCGCCAGACAAATCACTTCAACGCATAAAGAAACTGTTTTTCATCCGTCATATATTGCAGAATTAGTCATTAAACAAACTCGCTTTTGTATGCCCTCACTTTCTTTCATTTTTAATTGCTTAATTACTTTTTTGGATTTTGAAAACCAAAATTAGGTGGAAATGTGTCTTTGCCCCTAGCCTCCTCCCTTAAGTGATCCGCCCTATGGGATAGGCCTATTTATTGGGTTTACATGGAAATGTTAACTTAAGCACATTTCAAAAAGTTTACATCAGCAAAGTCAGTCATCTCTAAGATAGCTAGGGAAATACGTGGCAATGCCAACGTCTCAAATAAAGACGGCTGCAGTTTTCTCTGGCTTTCTCTCAATGAAACTTAAACGATTTCATATTTTCTTTGAAGCAGTTCTAAACTTGCTGTGTTACCTGGAGTGCATAATTCCTATTTAAATGGCTGAAACATAGTTGTATTTTAAGCTTCTGATTTCTATAATCGTTTCCTTTTTACTTCTTTTTGGCTTTGCGAACGTTCAATGAGAGAAATAACTGTTAGTTTTATTATCTAATTTAAATTTATTTACTCCAGACCTTTACTATAGTATGTGGCGGGGCAAGTTGTCCCATTGTCCCTTATTCAGTTACTATATGCCCTCCGAATAAAGCTTTATTAATTAACTCGTCTCCTACTTGAAATATAAAGGGAGACAAAACATTGTAATTAAACACAGGGGCGTATGCCAGGTTTTTGGTGTGGGGGCAAAGTCGACGCATCTTCCCCATTCTTGAGGAGGGGTATAAGGGGAGTGGGTGCCCCCTCCCCTTTTGAAATCTTTTTGCTGTCTCGAAGGGCTTAGATGCAAAATGGTGCTACATTTTGCTCCTTTTTATACTAGATCCCAGTGCTCTTCACAGGGGGTTTTAGAGGGGTGACCCGCCCTCCGTGTGAAAATTGCCGCCCCTCAAAAATAGTTGCTGCCCTCCAAAAAACCAGCTTCCGTTTTAAAGTCCATTGCTTCATAACACATAAAAAAGTCATAGTCTCATCCCTCCTGGGGTGGCGCCAGGATTTGCCAAACAGGGGGGAAGCGACCCGAAGCTCCGACAGCCAGGATGCCGTCGAGGGGTTGGTGAGTGGGATTTGTAGAAAACCTGTGCACTATACCATGCCATTGCGAGGCATATATTGCATAAAATTTGTATATGCTAGAGGAAAATAGTTCCACGCTGATTTAATGTTTTCCCGGAAACTAAACTGTGGAAAAGCGCGCTAAGCGCGCGAAAAGTTTTTGGGTAAGCTTACACTAAAAAGAATCGATTCTTTTTGTACATATTTAAAGCTTACATAGGTCAATTGTCCAGTCATTTGGGCCCTATCGAAGACAACTTACATTGCACTTCCCCCTCGATTCACTAGCAGTACCGCACGACAGACACAAGAAAACAGTAACTAAGTTACCGGTAAGCGAAATGAGATGAAATTCCCGACATTACATAAGTTCATGTATTCTACTTACTAAGTTCCTGGAAAAGATGGGAAGGGTTTTTACTTTATTAGCTATAAGTAACGTTACTGAAAAAGAGTGGGCAAAGCGTATCGAAAATTGTGGGTTTTATCGCAGAAATAACTCTTCTGAAAGCCAAAATAAGTAGATCGACCATGGGAGGAGACGGAATTTTCCCGACAGGGGGGCAGGCCATACCAGCATCTCCAAGTTCCGACAGCCCCTATGTCGAGGGGGTGGTGAGAATGGGATATGAAGGAGCCTAACTATCCCATACCATTGCAGGATATATTTTGCACAATATCACATAATACTTCAAAAGCCGAGTTGCGCACTGATAGTGTTCTTTTGAGTCTGAATCGTGAAACTGCAAAGCTCGGGAAAATTTTTGGTAGGCTTACACAAAAAACATAGCCTTTGTGAACATTAAGAACAAAAATGAAAAATAAAATAGACACCACCTGGAAAACCCGATGAAATAGCCAAACTTTTCTCCGTGAGTCGCTCACCAACTGACCTACCGCATGAGACGCACAAGAGGACAGCAACTACGCTTTGTGATATGGGATAAAATTTACGACCTCTACATAACGTATGTACTCTGCCTACCTGTTACTTGGAAGGTTGACAGGGCTTATGCTCTCTAGCTATGTGGAATGGAAGTATCGAAGAAACTGGAGTCAATCTTTAGCGCGCGTAGCTCGCCGAAAATTTTGGATTGTTATATTGGATTCGTATTAGAGAAATTGTCCTCTTGAGAGCAAAAAACAGGTAAACCGTCGGGGAGACTAGTCGCCGTCTGTGACTGCATACTTTATCGTATCGACTAAGACCCCCCCCCCCGACAAAACTGTGAAAATTCTCCGTCGGGGGAAGCATCCGTCGCGTCCCCAAAATTTCTGTGTGGGGGAACTCTGCCCCTACCCCCCCCCCGCTGGCCATGTCACTGTAAAGTGGTGTTATAAAACGTTTTATAACGCCACTGTGACGTTTTAAAAACGTTTTGTGTTAGTGGGGTTCCCATTTGTCAGGCCCATAGCCAGGGGCCGGGCCAGGGGGTTAGCCCCTCCCTGAAAATTTCTTTACTCCCTAGAAAGTTTCAAGTTGCCATTAACTTCACATTGTACACACTTGCTAGGAGACTTAATTACAGTTCAAAAAAAAAGAATTCATGGTACCCACAGAGTTTTGAGAAAAGATTCTTCTGATTGTTAAAAAACGGAGCTTGTTTAGGAGGACGATAGCCAACACCCACAAGAGTATAAAGGCCGAATGCATGGTCAAGTGATTAGAGCATCCGACTTACAGCCGGAAGGCTGCAAGTCGGATGCCGGGTCATACTAAAGACTTTAAAAATGGAACCCACTGCCATTATGCTTGGTGCTCAGAATAAGCAATGAAGTCGGGAAAAAAGCCAGTGAGCCACAACCCCGACTTAAACCATGGTTGGTTAGAAATGAGCTGTAAAAACGGTAAAACTTCATCTAACTAACTAACTAACCCACAAGAATATAGGGTCTGAGGCCGGATTCATAAAGACTACTTAGGCACAAAAAATATGCGTAAATCTGACTTACGCAACGTATCTTTCTTTGGTATTCACCAAAGGAAAAAGTTCGTAAATATTTTGCGTAACTTTACGGAAGCTTCAAAGTTGTCGTAAGTAGAGAAGAGCCATAGTAACACACATACAGAGGCACGCGTTGTGCATAGTTGTGTAGAGCGTAGGACTGCGCGTGAAGTCACAGAAGACCGTGAGCGTCGTTTTAACATTAACAGTCAATGTGATTGGCTCAAGATGTGACAAAGCAAGATTCAATCGCACGCACGATTGGTTAATGTGCATCTGTTGTAGTTACGCTGCGTATCTTTACGAACTGCGTAAGTTGTTTTCGTGAATACCAATTAAGAAAATTCTTACAGAGTGCGTAGGTCATCTGACTTACACAAGAAAATACGCAAATGTTTATGAATCCCGCCTGTGGACTTTGGCAAAAGTAGGTCAAGCTCCAGGGGCGGAAATACAAGGGGGTGTGGGTTATACACCCCACCCCCAGAAATTTTCAGTGTCGTCCGTCGAGAAATTTTGCTGGCTGTCGGGAAAAAAATTGCCTCTTCCTTTTGCAGTTTCCGGACTTTGTTAGAAAAATATTTTACTTGGGGCTAGAGAATTGCCGGGAACTTTATTGATGACTATCGTTTATTTCATGTATGTCCAAAACAGTGCAACAAAAGCCTTGTTGGAATGTGATGCAACTCACTTTGACTGCTTGTCAGGGATGAGTTGGCCGTATCAGAAGTCAGGCGCGTCCGGTCGCAGTCGGATTGCAGGTAAACCGTTAGCCCGCGGAGCGGAAGAAGTTTTTTCATACAGCTCATCGCTACGAAAAAACCAACGTCCGCAGGACTTCGAGCAAAAAACATTTCAGTTTGCGTCGAAAATCCAACGCAAACACCATTTACATACTCATAGAATGATTGGATGGGTGAAATACATAGGCCTATGCACTAAGATTTGAATATTTAGTTTCCGCAATTACAACTGTCGTTACGTTCGTTGCACACATAACAGACCATAAAGCAACTATTTGAGTGAAGATTTGGAATAAAAAAAAAAAATTTTAAAGCACATACAATGCTTTCGTATTTTTGCACATCATGCGACTATTTTCTAAATGTGAATAATCATTAGTTAAATATTCAGTACATTGCCTTTTTGAAAGGTAATTACCATATGCATGATGGAAACTAAGCCAATTACCGTTCGCCAAAATTAAGCTAATAAATATTAAACAGAAAGTCCTTTTACTGTTTGAAATGAAAATGTGACTATCTCCGGCAGGCTCTGAGGGGGTGGCAGCCCAAGGGATGGCAACCACTAGAGGCGCTACGCAGGCTAGTAAACCGTACGCGCACAGTGCCGAGGTGGATATATTCAAAAGTCTATCTACTGTTTGTATATCACAAATCGTCGAGCACACAGAGCTGTCGTCTGATTTGCAAAGGCTTCTTTATTAAAATATGAGTTTGCCTTTGGGTCAATGACAGCTGACTATGCACTGCCACGGCCTTACTATACCGTGACGACTCTCCCTTTTCCCCGATTTCACTTCGAATATCAAACACTTTGGTATTTCCCATGAAGTCGAAGAAGAATGTTGGATTGCAATCGGGACAGACAGTGAGGTCGAGAACAAAATTTAGCACACACCTAACTGACCCGTCTACCACGTGACTGGTTTTTACTGTCACGTAGCAGTCGGGTCGGTGCAGTATGCGCTAGTTTTTCACTTACTGAACTCATCATGTTGGAAGCGTTAGCGTTTTCTGTCTGCCTGTAAACTTAAATGTGCGTACATTTTGTATTCCGATGATTGCGAAATAAGTTCGCTTTTCCGACTCCTTCTGTAGATGCAGTTCCTAAAACATTACCAAATGGTTTTAAAAGTCGTGCGCATCCTTCATGCCCGCTATTTGTCCGATTATTAATTTAGGAAGGACAGAACGTGCCTTAGATTATTGCGAAGTCTCGTATGGCAGCTTTTGTAATCCGAGTTCCCAACCCTAAACCTGCTGCGTCATGAAGAAATCGAATGGCCGTTAGTCGATCATGGTTGTTATGCAACCAGATGCCCTTTTTTATTTTAGTACTTTAAATGTGTAAATTATTTAACGCAAGTTTTATTTCAAAGGTAGCATATGTGGCACCAAATGGCATGTAAGGACACCTATTTTTTCAAACATTTCTCAAAAGGGAGTGGGACAACCCCTCCCTTTAGCCCCCTCCCCCAACCCGGCGATCACAGAAAATACTGCTTTCCCCTCCCCCGTGAGAGAAATCCTGGCTACGCCACTGCTTATGAGTTAAACTTTCTTGACACAGGCGTTGAGGTTTTTCGGGAACGTAGCCCATTTTGTCGGGAAAAAATGTCCAGCACCCCCACTCATCGACCCTTAGGGACGCCCCTGAGGTCAGCCAAAATCATCTGGCATTGGCCTAGGGCCGACTTGGCTTGGGACCGACTTGGCTTGGAACAGAGTTGGCATGGAGCGGAGATGGCATGGGGCCGAGTCTTAGGGCCGAGTTGGTTCAGATAAAGTTGCTTTGGGGCCGACGTGACCAGACTTGACCTGCTTATCATGTATTTGCCAGATTTGCCCTTTTTCGCCAAATTACTGAAATAGACTATGACGCTTTTGGGATTGGTTGGCGTCAGAAAAATCCATTTGGCGAATTGGCGCTTTTTTGGTTTAAAATTTGGCACTTATTTGCAGTCTGGAATTCGCGCGTTAAAATACTGTTACATTCAATTGGACATCTTTTTTGCTTACCGGTTGCCCATTTTTTATGTTTGAAATCAAGTTGCCTTGTAAGAGAATGGTTTTTGGTATATGACAGTGTGCGAAAATACGTTTTTTGTAATGTGAGCATTAGCATTTGAACAATATTGCATGGCGCTTTGTTTTTGGTGGTGAAAAAATTTTTGGCTCTTTTTGGCACTTTTTAGACGTTATTTGGCTCTAAAACTTTCTTTTCATCTGGCAACCCTGATCATATCATGTGTACTGTATATGTTTGCAGAACGCGTGTGATTTAGCGTTGGTGCTCCCTCGGACCACAGGCGCTCGGTACTAGTATAGGTTGGCCAATACTATGCATATATATCCGTGTTATATATATGCTTAGTATTGGCCAACTTATACTAGTACCGAGCGCCTGTGCCTCGGACGGCCGTACACATTTACCGAAACTCAAAGGTCCGAGGTAGCAGTCTGACTCGGAAACAAGGAGTAAATTAGTCCCAATTTGCATGGTTAGTTACGCCCTGATCCTTTTTATTTATTGCACATTGTAATTTGTAAGGCGATATCCTTAGTAAGGAGTGGGTGTAACAGACCTAACGTTTGGCCTAATGATAAAGTAGGCTAACGTTGGGCTTAGGCATGTCCGTTACTGTGGAATAACAGGTCAGTGTTTAACCAATCAGAATGCAGGATTCTCAATAACGGATGGCTAGAGGTGGTAGAATAACGTTTATAGTGTACCCAACTTTTAGCTGTTACAGTGTTACTAGGCCTAACGTAGGCCTGGTAATTTTAGCTAGCCCATACTCCAGTCCTACAGACACCTAGGCCTACTGTAGGCTATGCCTAAGGACCAAACGTTAGGATAGCCATAGAAACTAAAGTAGCCTAAGACCAGATCTCCAGAAGTCACATTCCCTTGGCCAGGCTACTATAGTAGGCTAATAGCTAAAGGAAAGTGACATGGACATTTGGCGATGTGGACAGAAGCATTGCCGATTTAGCTCTCCGTAACGTTAGGCTACAACAAAGCAGCACATAGGCCTAGCCTATTATTAATACAAACATCACATCGTTGCTTTTGACAGAGAAACAAGGCTTGGATAGCCCTAAAGTTATGCCCATACCTAACGTTATGGCCAATTGCAAAACAAAACACTTAGGCTAACCTAGACACAAGTCACCATGACTCCGGCCTACCTGTTGTGAAATAGGCCTAACCAATTTCAGTTGTGTGTGTGGAGGCATGTTCATCAACCAGCTTTTTTTGTACAGGGCCAGGGGAAATGCCCTCGCAATACCCTTGGCTTCTTTCTTTCTGACAGCATGCTAATCCTTATTAGGCTAGGCTTATAATGCATTGCTACAGAACATTTGATTTAGGTTTAGGCCTAATGCATATTCACATTAAATTTGTAATACATGTCTGTTTACCCAGAGCAAATTTCAGGCAGTACTACCTTCAGCCAATTGTTTTGTTTAAGTTACATGGAGATCAGTGTATGGTGAATTTAATACTCAGTGTTGAAATTTTACTTCAGCTCTTTATGGGACAATTTGTAACCACATTTCCTTAAATCTCTTCAATAGGTTTCCACTGCTCATAGCAAGACAGTGTGAATAACATTCAATCATATAAACAATTTAAGCTGAATTCATCTCAGACACCAGTTCAAAATGGAGAGAGTGCCAACAAGCGCCATTATAAATAATGGACAAGTGGAGAGCTTCCTTGAAAGTGTGTACAGCAAAGCCATAGATGTGTAAGAAGCCAACATGAGGAGAGTAGCCTGCCCTTCAGGAAATTTTGTTGCACAAGCAGATAACACTCAGATCGCAAACCTGTTTCTTAAAGAAGTTACATGCAGGGCATTTTGCATTTTCGGCCACAAGTTATCAAAGTTAGTATCATCTGGACATTTCCACTTTGGTTTACTCAGAGACGTTTATGTCAAGCATATTCTACCAATGGTTTGCCTTGACATGAATGATGATAATGATGGTAGTCTTTTGAACACTGAG
>WURT03653562.1:0-18822 GCA_009936505.3 Holothuria glaberrima
TGGGGAGACAACCCCTCCCCTTTGAAAATTTTTGAAAAATTAGGTGTCCTTACATGCAATCTGGTGCCACATATGCTGCTATCTTTTGAAGTAAAATTTGTGTTACTAAATTACGTATTTTTAGGATCTAAAAACAAATTAGCATCCGTGATGGGAGGGGGGCATGGCCCAGTGGCCCCCTTGGGTTAGCCACTGATGTACTATGCTCCCCTTAAGTGTTTCCAAGTGTGGCCAGCCTAACTGCATGAAAAAAGACCTGTCTACTCTCTGTCCCACATTACAACAGATTGAAATAAAAAAAAATTTTACCAAAGAGACAGTGAACAGTATGAGTAGTCTACTGCACAAAACCAGTAAGAACCCTCTTTATATTTGTAATGGGTTAAAAAGGATGATTCGACAAGTTTTCAAGTAAACTCAAATTTTGAAAGATGCCTTGCAGGTATGGGTGTTTGTTCATCCCACCAGATTTGAGGATGTGGGCATGTGCATACAAATTTTCGTACTCGCAAGTAAAAGAACTCCGGTGTGTTTTGGCCAGGGTTGCTGCCAGGTATGGGTTTATGACTTTTTTCAAGGTGCCCTCCAGTAGTACCAGTTACTGTATGTATTTTTGGAGGGCACCTTGAAAAAAATCATAAACCCTCCTCATATAGCCTCAAAAGGGTAAGCTGTGCATACTGATTGTGTGCAAAGGGGGCCAAAGTTTTTTTTATCTCACTAGAGCTAGATCCCCTCCTACACAGCTCTAGGTAAAGAAAATGGGACTTAATGAAGAAAGTTTGAGAATGTCATCAGAAGCCCATCTAAGACAGTCATATTGGCATAGAGTGTGCTAGGGTTCTGTCAAGGGTTGCTAGGTGCAAGCAGCTTCTTTCCTAGTTCCCTTCCAAGGGTCAGAATATATGGTTTGGTGCAGTGTGTCCTAAACACCAACTACAGTACTGTAGGTTGCGAAGGACATTAGTATGTGTTGAAAGTTGCACTTCAAGCTTAGTCTTGGTTAACATTTTGACGTCCTGGTTAGGCCTGATCAGCACTAACCAGTAGCAGCAGGTCACTGGTGTACATCTGCCTAAAGTGCACAAAAATTCTGTCATCCAGAGGCACAGGAAAAACTAGCAATCACTTTAGTATAACAAGAGAGAATTCACAGTACTATACCCCTCCTACAGTTAGTTGCCAGAAATGATACTTTCAAGGCCTAAGTTGCATTAAACCTTTGGAGATCTCTAGAGAAATTTATACCTACTGTAAGGTAATAGAGAGAATCAAGTAAAATGCCTCTGTGATGCTTTTATGGCACCACAAGAACTGTTCTTCCAGAATGCATTGGGTTCAGGATCCCCATTGGTTAGCTCTTAGTGGAGTTCCAGGGTAGTGCCTTGGTGGGGGTCTAGGGGCAAAGCTATGATAATTTCAAAATGGGGCATTTACCATCTGCAAGGAATCAGACAGTTTGCAAGAGGAGTGAGCAAGAGGGGAGTAGGAATAACTGAAGTACAAAATTAAGCATGTTTCAGAATGCTTTTTCTGATTTTAAAAATGTGTCACCAATAAGTGGTGTGCAAGGAAGCCCCCCCCCCCAAAAAAAAAAAATTGAAAAAATTTGTATAATGAGATATATTTATTGCAAATCTTTTAGGCCTATAAAATACTGGGAATATAAACTAAGTCATGATTTAAAATAATACTGTACATGACCCCCTCTTGTTGCCTGGCCCTTACAGAAGTTGGAGATGTAACCTACCATTAGCTTGCAGGAAATTTGAATTATGGCCAGAATAGTTTGTTGTTTCTTTGCCCATTAAAGGTAATGGTCATTAGGTAAGGATTGAAAACCATTAAAAATGTGCAAGGTGCAACAAATCTTGTATTTAAATTATTTTTCATTTTAATTTTGGGGTTACAACTTGATTTGGGGCAGATGACATCTACAGTACAACCTTGTATCCCCAATGTCCCACCATACTGGTGCCACTGATTCTGCTGGTGTTCGAAGGTCTGTGGCCACTAAAGAGGTGGTTGTCATGGACCTGTAATTCAAGTAAATATACATTTATAGTCACACATAACCCATTAAATTCATTATGTAAGAAAATCTTGCAGGAAACCTCTTTTTTTTTGGGGTGGGGGGGGGGAGGGATGTTATGAATTGTAAATGATTTTTCTGTCCCATTGCAAAATTATCAGAACTTTGCTTACAGTACTGTATGAGAACACTTACAGAACACTTCTTTACCCAACTTTTTCACAATTGCTTCCTATTGGTGAAATGTGCTAGTAGATGTTTGATTTTAAAATGCACCCATGACATGCTGTATCAACAGTACTGATTTACATTTTACTTTTTTATGAGTACATACTGTATTTAATTAAAATTTATATACACTGCAGGCATACCTGGTGGTATACTTAAAGGCATACTCAAGTGCAATGAACTGGATCTCTGTCAAATTATATTCAAGTAAATTTATTAAGTATACTGTACAGTCTGTTCAGTACATACAATACATGTGTACTTGCATACTTGTGGTGCAGTACTATGTAAACAGAATGAGCTATTGGTCTCACCACTCTGGATTAAAATTACAGAACATGAATGTTACCAGGCATTCTGCCTCAGGACACAAAAATGTGACTACAGTATAGTATGCTACTGTATGAGTGTTTCCCTTGCTTGGTTGGAATGATGTCTAGCGGATAGCTTGGAAATGCTGAGAAACAACTGATAAAACAGCACACACTTAATCTTGTACTATACTGTGTTGTACTGTACATTGTAGCTGTTGATGGGATGATTAAAAATTTAATACTGTGAAGGATGTTGCCCTTTACTGTTAATATTTTATATCATTTTTGTCATATTTAAGGAGTCTTTTGCAGTCTATCACAGTATCTCAGTCGCACCAAAAAAAAAAAAAATATATATATGCAATAGAATAGTACAGTAGTACTGTTTATTTTCTGATGAGTAAAACAAAACATAGAACCTGGGTTTAACTAACAATCATGAAAACAGCATTTGTGTGAGAATTCCTAGAATTGGAGTTCTAGATGTAGTTCTGTTTATATATTTCTGCATTTGGGTACATGCACTGTACTGAAATACTGTACCACAGCACACCATAGATACAGAACATGAAGTGATTTATTGGACCATGGAGTTGGAAACTTGGTGTACAGACAACAGTATTATCTTGCTAATGTAACCTCTACAGGGAATATTAGTGTTCACAATTTGCATAGCAGTTCTTTTTTTTTTCGTGAAATCATTGAATACCCTATTGTTGTATACAAATCTGCTACACAGTAATATTACATTTTGGTGCAATTTGTCTATTTTGAGCAGCAAAATCAGATACGATACCAGGTGAATTATTCCCTGCTATAGCTACCATGTACTGTATTTTAGTCGGCCTTCTGTATACTTAGCGGAACATTCCAGTGACCAGTCTTACTTGAGCAAACATCTTGCTGTTTGTATTTTTTTTATTATTTACCAGTCTTCTTTGAAAACAATTAACCTGAAGGCAAAGATTTGCAGGTGATAGTATTGAATACTGTATGTCATATCTCCTACCATATCTAGCCATGCATGATTTGTTGTTGTACAGTAGAGAACATTGCAATAGACATTTACATCAGGGTAAAGTTATTTGAAAGGATTGAATACAGCATGCTACATCTTGATTGTCAGCTATGCTTCACCTTGAAGTGGTCATGATTTCTGAAAAAAAAAAACATGTCTAATTCCTACCATTCTAGTTGTACTTTCTGTGAAGACTCCTTATCCCAGCCCTGTATCTTGCAAAGTGCCCCACTCTTCTTTGTGTAGTGCAATCAGTAAAAGAAGCAAAAAAATTTACCCGTTCACATCACTTTTTATCAGAATAATTGTTTTTTGATTCCTTGCTGAAGACAGGCAAGGAATCTCTGCGATGTTGATGTCGTGTGTGTGTGGGTATCTTGTGTATGTGTGTATGTGACACTTAGGTTGAAAACATCCTATCTCAAGATAGCAATGACCAACACTTTTCATATGTGGTGTATTTATTTGTGATGTTGAGAGAAAGAGCCCTAATGTTTTTGGTGGAGGTCAAAGGTCTCTTGAGGTCACTAGAGGTCAAAACCCTAAAACCTTGTAAACACGATATTTGAAGATAGCAATGACCGACAGTTTTCATATATGGTATATACATTTGTCATGTTTCGGGAAAGAACCTTGTCGTTTTTGGTGGAAGTCAAAGGTTATTTGAGGTCACCAGAGGTTAAACTGCAAAAACCTTGTAAAATGGCTTGTAAACACGATATCTCAAGATAGCAATGACAGACACTTTTCATATGTGATATATAGAGTTCTCATGTTGAGAAAAAACCCCATTGTTTTTGGTAGAGGTCAAAGCTTATTTGAGGTCACGAGAGGTCAAAACATGAAAACCATGTAAACACGATATCTCAAGATACCAATGACAGACATTTTTCATATTTAGTATTGTCATGTTAAGAGGGAGAAACCTATTGTTTTTGGTGGAGGTCAAAGGTTATTTGAGGTCACTGGAGGTTAAACTGCAAAAACCTTGTAAAATGGCTTGTAAACACAGTATCTCAAGATAGCAATGACAGACACTTCATATCTGGCATGTAGATTTGTTAAGTTAAGAGGAAAAACCCTATTGTTTTTGGTGGAGGTCAAAAGCCATTTTAGGTCACCAGAGGTTAAACTGCAAAAACCTTGTAAATGGCTTGTAAGATGTCTCAAGGTAGCAATTAGGGATACTATTCATATTTGGTATATAGATTTGCCATGTTGAGGGGAAGAACCTTATTGTTTTTGGTTTAGGTCAAAGGTCGTTTGAGGTCACCAGAGGTCAAAAAATAAAAACCTTGTAAACACAATTTATCTCAAAATAGCAATAATTTATACTTTATATTTAGTATATAGATTTGTCGTGATGAAAAGAAGAACCCTATTGTTTTTGGTGGTGGTCAAAGGTCATTTGAGTTCACTGGAGGTTAAAGTGTGAAAACCTTATAAATGGCTTCTAAACACGATTTTTCAGATAGCAATTTCAGACACTTTTTATATTTTATTAATAGATTTGTCATATTGAGAGGGAGAACCCTGTTGTTTTTGGTGAAGCTTAAAGGTCATTTGAGGTCACCAAAGGTAAAAAACTTCAAACATCATTATGATATGTGTAGATGGGAAAGACAGAAACTATTCATAAGTTTAGTATACATGTAGATTTGTCATGTTGAGAGGAGGAAGCCTTTTCTTTTTGGTGGAGGTCACAAGTCATTCGAGGTCACCGGAGGTCAAAAGCTGAACTTTGTAAACATGACATTTCAAGGAAGGGAGCATAGACAAATCTCTTCTAAGAGTTTTTTCTTATTTTTTTCTTCATTTAAGTTTTGATTGTGTTCAAAGGTCATATGAGGTTGGCAGGGGTCATATTGTGAATGCATCATAAAAAAAGATGTAGTCAAGAAGTATAAATTTGCCAGATGAACCTCTGTGTAACAAAGCATCCTCCCTTTGGCAAGGAATCAAAAATCTTTTGGGCTTTCTGGATGGTTCAAGTCACTATCCTTCACATAAATTTGTATTGTTTTCCCATATTCTCATTCAACCTGAAGAAAAGCATTTCCCATTCAACTTTTTCTAGAATTGTCATGATTTGTGTGCATTGTGGTTATTGTTGTGTAGCGCAGATAAAATTTCATACTGCAATTCCCTGTTTATAACTTGCAGCTAAAATCTTGTTTCTCAAAGTACTGGTACTGAGTGGTACCTTTCAGAAGAAATCTGCTTACATGTCATTGTATTCACAAAAATTTTACATTTGGGGAGGACAAACTTTGTGGTCCTGGGTTTCAATCATCATTGGATTTATGGTACAGAATAACAATTTTAAAGGATTTAGAGAAAGATCAGGGAGGAACAACTCTGGCTTATACTTTTTATTGGAAAACCCTTATACATTTTTGCCAGATTTGCCATTTTATTGCCAAAACTGAGATTTCAGGAAAACTTACCATAACAGTGATGACACTGATATGCTTTAGCTGTAAACTTGTTATAGTTTAACTGCATACTGGCTCACTCTGGCATAGGGTACTCCCTGACCTTTAAATGTTAGACTTTTGTCATTACTTCCAAATTCAGATCTTTTATTCCCAGGCAAGGGAATGAAAATTTGCGGTTGACAAAACTGGGATACATACAATTGCTCTTTTGAAAAAATAATTTTTAAAGGAATGTTTACTTTTGTGAAATTTTGTATAGCTTGTCTGGCATTCTATTTTTACAGTTTTCTATACATACCTTATTTGTTAACCCTTTTTTTTTTGTCTGTAACCTTGAACCATGGCTTTTGAACAAGTTTGATGTGATCTACAGTAACCTTTACAAAGAATACAGTAAATGATGAAATTCTTCTGAGTGAGAAATTACTTAAAAAAAAGAACATTTAGATGATTTACATGTCATACGTTCTAGGAATTTTGGTTTTCATTACAGCCGGTATAATCTAAATTGGTTCACATTTGTTTGCATTCCATAATACTAGTAATGCAATACCTGTACTGTATTTTGCATTTGAAGTCTAGATATTGTATACCATCAGGTAAACTGTTTCTTTCAAATATAGCACTAGAGCCATTTGACTCTGCTGCTGTTGCTTTGCTGCTGTGGCTCTGCTTGAAAACTGGTAACCCCTCTCATAGTTTTATAATACCCATAGGATGACTTAGTCTGTTTCTTTGGCTCTACAAGCATTGCATTTTCTTCTCCATAAAACACTGAGTGGGGATAGGTATCCCAAAGACGGTTATTCTACCCCCTGATATTTTTCATAATTTATAGGATTTTGAACATAATTTTGAATTTTGAGTTCAGAGCTCTGCAAAATTTTAATTGCATGAAAGCCAAAAGCCACCATACATTAACAAAAAAAAAAAAAAAAAAAAAAAAAAAAAATACAAAATGAAATGTTTCCCTAGCCTCAAACTTCTCTTAATGACAATCTACAGTATCTGTACACTCTCAGGGAAAACCTTAAAAACCTACACTAAACAATTGGAAGTTCTAATGACAGACAACACTTGGCCATACACATTTCAGTGTGTTTGACTGATAGAGACTTAATTTCTGTTAAACAGGCACACTATCACTATGATCAGCTGACCACGGGACAATTTTGCTTTGTCCATTGTTGAATAACAAATGTTGTTGTGTTATGTTTACATGAGTTCAATTTGCAAACTGGGATGTGATGCTGAATCACCCATAAATTTGTTTCTTATAACCAGCAGTTTAACTTCAAAAAAGGAAAATGTGGTCACCCCGTTTAGTGAATATATTCCAGTTTCTAGGCTAATTCACATGTTTCTTTTCAGTCATGTGAAAGTCTGTTTGACAATGAAATCCTGCAGAATAAATATTCCCTGGTTTACCTTTATATGCAAGATACATATGTACACTGAAATATTATGAACTGGTACCAGGAAGGAAATACAAGAAATTTGTAGCATGTTTTAAAGCTGATGCTTGCAAAATAAGGGTAGGGCAAATGCTAATTCCCTGAATTCTTAAACCTGGACTATTGTAATGAAACAGTTCTTGAACTCCCTGGCTGTGTTCTCGTCAAAATCTATTACTGTAATTTACTAAATAGAGCTACTGTACGGGTAAACATTTGGCATTCATAGTGCTGGGAATGTGTTGCATCTGATTTGAATAAACACATTTAAATTATATCTTCAATGAATTGAAGTACTGAATATAAACTTTGACTTTAAGTGAACTTCATGAAGTGTAGTGGAGGTGCTACAGTATAGACCATCAGTTGAAATAAAGCAAAGTTCTTAGTAGAGATGTTAATTAATGGTTAAAGTAGAAAGATGACTAATGAAATAAATATACCTGTACTTCTAAATGACTAAGTTGTAGGAATTAGTTTAATTTATTTAAATATGCTTATAAAAGCTTATGAAGGACCATAAAAAGTAAATTACTACAAAAGTTTTGCTTTTAGAAGAAAAGTAAAAAGCATACATGTGTAAACTAAGCAATGTCAGAAAATATTAAAATTAAGAAAAAAGGCATCTGAAAAAGAAAAGTATTGGAGCACAAAAGAAGATGTACAGAACAGGAAATTACTCAATTCAACAGTCCTTGTACAAATTTGAATGATGCACAATTAGTAATTGAGAAAATGGTTCAGTATTGTGTTATTGTACATGAGAAGCCTACTGAACAAATGGAAAATGTGCGAGTAGTTCTAACATTATATATTCCTCCTCTCGGGTACCAATATAGAAAATTTTCTAATTATGAATTTGCGTACTTAGGAATGTTAAAATTTGTTTTTGTTTTTATGTTGGGGAATGTTAAAATAACAAGGTGAACTTATCACCTGCTGTTCATGAGACAATGCTTGTAAGATTCGTTCATTTTTTATTTCTCTGATGGAGTAATAACAGGTGTGTTGTCAACATGCTCATCACTCTAGATTTGTTTCTTCTTAGGAACAGGCATTAGAGAAAGAGCAAATGTCACAGTCATGTGTGAAATTGAAACATCTTTCATCGTCACAACACTTTGACAAGCTTTATGGCAGCATTTGTAGTGATTGAAATCTAATAAATCCTGTCTTCCATTCAATCAACCCCCCCAATTTTACAATCACACCTGTAGGAATAAAACTTGTCATGGCTCTTCCAGCAGAAACTGTGTGTATGTTGGATATGAAATGTTCTGTAAAACTGAAAACCATTTAAAAGTATTTCTTGAGTGTCTTCATATGAAAGCAGGAGTTAGCTGTCATGATTTACACACTGGGTTGCTTCTGTGTGGGAATTAAACTACTTTGTTTTCTATACTATACAAGTGAAGGAATCTTCTATATTGAGCTACGTCACCTAAAACATGTTTCCTGTGTGGTCACGTGTCAGTTTCCCTGCACTTGAGTTATTCACCTCAGAACTGGCAAACATTGGCACTGCAGGACATGAGGCATGTCACGTAGCGTAATGATAATGAGGGCTCATATCTCTGTTATCAATAACTCTCTTCATACAACCATTGACAGCTGTGTTCTAAATAAGGACACTCAAACCTTTGGGTTTGAGCACAACTCATCTGCATGACAGGGTTCTTAAACATACAGTTGGTTCTCAAAACATTCCTCATAGCTTGCTGTGATCAATGTTGTCATGTTAAAGGTTTGATGGTCTTATGAGCTAGGGGCATAATGGTTTAAAAGAAAACTACTTACACAATCAGGAACATAAATTTTGTAAAGTAAATTGTGGAAGCAGTGTATACAGTACCATTTTCAGTCTGACAACATTGTGTTGAGTGACTCCATTTGCAGTACAGTAAGTTCCACTTATGAAAAGTGGTTAGATGGTGATAAAATTATTACCTTCACATTATAATTCTTCGAAAATTGCACATTGTTTTTGTGTGAATTGTATGTGATGACAGTACTGTAGTTACACAATGACAGATTTCAGGATCTATTTTTGCTCCAGAATTCACAGGTAGAGGTCTATTTTAGGAAAACTTTTATGGGGTTATGGTAAGATCAGCATTGTTTGGGTAATGTATGTGAGAGGTCAAACTTCCACTTTTTGTCTTGGCAAGGATTGTACTACTGTAAACACAAGTACAGTAATAATGTTTTTAATGTGACTGTGCTTCTAGGCTATAGCAAGAAATACAGTTATTTGTATTTATGCAGTGGCATTTTAGAATGGCAAGTTGTGTATGGATAGAGGGAGTACTATGAGGTAGGGAGAGGGGAGGTAGAGAAAGGGGAAGGTTGGGTTGGGTGAAGGGAATTCCGGAATGGACTTGTGTCTCATGGTGGGTCAACTTGACGTTGTCTTTAAATAGATGCATGTGACATGAAAAATTTTCTTGATTACGTGTATGGGGATTTGGCTGCCTTGGGCATATCCCTCTACCCCCTCTTCCTTCATTGCAAATACTTCATTGAACAGTGGCTTTACTTGAAATGCTGAAGAAATGAAACATGCCATTGTGCAGACTTTTTTGAAATGGATATGTCATCGAAATGAAGGCTACTTGGACAAATTACATTCATGTTGTGAATGTCATTTACCAAGTGATATGGCTGAAGCAAAGTTTTGCCTTAAATGTTTCCTTTTGTTTATGAGTATCATCTGGAAGTTCAGCTAGATCTATTTTTAAATTTGTTTTGATATTTTGACATGGAAAATTTTAGTTCCTGTTTTACATCAACTGTACTGATGACGAGCGAGATCAGTACACTGTTAAAAAATGAAAGTAAAAAAGGATGTTAATCATTGTTTGTATAGGTACCGTGTACAGTAGAACTCCTTCAGCTTAGTTTGAAAACTCTGGCAGAGTATTGTCTATGCCATGATTACATTTAGGTGCCACCTCATTTGTTTATGACACAGAGTCCTGTACAGGGTATATTAACATTCAACCATGGTTTGTCACTAAACTTCACTGTCTAAATATTGTAATTAGATTACAACCAAGGCTCTAGTCAGTTCAAGTTGTGTTTCTTTCAAACTTTACAAAGATAAGGTAACAATAGTCAGTTATTTTGAGTCTTTGCATTCAACTAATGTATTCAATTGTTGGTTCAGTGTTATAGAAACAAAGGCCAAGTTCCCACTTGAGCCCACCCCCACGCTGATCCCCCTCCCCACGTTCAATCATCTGAAAACTTTTGTGGCCAATTGCAAGAGCATTCTCATTTGAACCCCTGGGAAAGTTCATGTACAGTAAAACCCTGTTTATCCAAACATCGGAATATCTGAAAAATTTGGATAAATTGGGTTTAGCAAGAACTTCACAAACAAATGCATACCATTTTCCTTTCGAATTTGACTAAGAGCTACAAATTATTTATGCCCAGATGCATGCTGTTTTAGACCCTGTAACATGTTAAGTACTGTGACTTTATAAGACCCATGAAAAAATAAGTGTAAAAATATTTGTGCTAACATTTTAGTTAAGTTTTGCCTTGTAATACACTAAAAACTAAGAGAATATTACTATGCTGGTATCTTAATTGTGTTGAATATTAGTCTATAGCAAGGCCTGTTTGGATAAATAAGGTTCAGATATAAAAAGGGTTTGAAGAAATGGGCTTTTACTGTATGGTGTATTTGCACTTTCCTCTTGGAAGAAGTTCCTATAGCAACCAAAATGGCTACTGTGGAACATGAGACAAATCATCCAAGAAATCTTTTTCTTTTGCCCTGATGACATCATATTTGATATAAACAAATGGAATTAATATGGTTGGTTCTAATATTTTAGGGTATGACAAATAAACTAGGGAGTGACTGTATAGTCTCCAAAATTGTTCTGCGCGAGTGAAGTAGTCTTTAAAGGAAAATATTGTGTTTGAAATAATACCACAAAGTGATATCAATGCAATCCCACTGTGGTGTTTTCCCCCTCTCCAAACAAGAATCACAAATAACTTGCAGCAGATCAACACTAATCTCACGAAATATGGACAAAAAGAGGAAATAATTTTTTCATCAAAGCGGCTCATTACTGAACGATAAGCCTCGCCCACATGCAACGTTCACACTGCTGCATATTCATTTTGGAAGAGCTGTTATATTATGTCATATTTACACTCATTACGCAATACGTTGACCTCGCTTCCCTTATTTCCCAAGACCCTATGCTCACAGCAGAGTACCACCATGGAAGTACTACCTCGGACTTCCATGGTACCACCACAGTCACCGTTCCGCACTGTGTTGTACTGTGGAATATTGCCACTCATCCAGGGAGATGCAGTACGGTGTCATCTCCCTGGTTCACATGCCGCTAACGTCTCACACAGTACGTGTAGAGTTTGCGTTATTGGGACTTTCCGAAGGTAGAATTTTGCCTGCGAAAGGCTTGTACTTAATTTTTTGGCAGGTTCGTAAAATTTTCGTTTTCATCTAGGGCCTAAACCGATAGTAGCAGTTGCTGAAGCACCAACAATCTTTCTTACATCCTGCTGTTTGGAAAGCGAAACAACCTGCTAATGCCCAAGGGTGACAATTTGAATATAAGCTAATAGTTTAATGATAACATTGCGTATAGTTAACTGGGGAAGTGATAAGACCAGGGAGTGAAATACTGTAGCAACTCCCTGATAAGACCCCTATAGTACACTAACTGTAGTTCAATCAGGGTGTCAAATAGCAACTCCCTTGTTCAGTACAGACAGTGTAGTAATCATATCGTTTGTTCGTATTTTACAAACATTTTGTACACGTTGTAGAAGGCGTTTGTTATTATCTGATGTAATGTGATAAAATGATTTGATTGGTGGATTTTAAATTAAGTGTGATGGTGTGTTTTTGCATGCGTAATTGTTTGGGTGAACAAATTTGTCAGTTGTTACAAAAAGGTAAATTAGTTGTTAATTAGTGCTTACCGGGTAGAAATTTTTTCCCAGTTTCTGTACCTCTTTTTCTCGGAAGAGGACCCGATCTTATGTAGAAGAGGACAGGTTCAATAAAAAGTCTTACAAACTCAATATTTCCCTTTAACAAGTCAAGGTGTAATTGCAATAGTTATTGTCATTATTGTTTTTATTAGACACTGAAGAAAAACAAAAACATCTGTTTTATCTACAACACAGGCAATGCTGGCATGTTACCCTGGCAACGGAACTCAGTATGTGAAACATGTGGATAATCCCAGCCGTGATGGGCGGAGAATCACATGCATATATTACCTCAACAAGAACTGGGACTCACAGGTAAAATGACTGCATGTCTGTGGATTCAATCTCACCAAGTTAAAGGATGTTCTGATATTTTTATTATTTTAATGTTTAAATTTATTATTTTTTCATACAAGAGTGCTTTTGTTGTGCACAGTATAAAGTGCATGTTGCTGCACTCTTTGAGAGTTGCTTTTGGTCCTTCAGTCTTGGTCATTGAGACTTTTAAAAGAAGCATATAGGCCTACAGTGCAATTCACAGACCTTCACGTAATTGAGAGTAAATTGTGACATTATGCCTGGGAATACAGTAAGCTGTGGATATTTCAGACTTTACTACTACCAACAAGAAATATCTTGTTTTTATGTAAATCCAGTTTAACTTTTGTATATTTCTCTCCTTGTCAGTCACGAGGTACATATGTAGACAACCCATTTGATTTGACATACCCAGGTATCTTAAATCAGGGTTGCAGGACTGGAAAAAAATGCCAAAACTTTCCTGAAAGGAGTTTACCTGATTCCTGATTTTTCCAGCCATAAAGGGATGGTTGTTTGAACTAATGTTGGAACGATCATCAGTCTCCATGGTTAGTATGGGCCGACCAGTATTCCCCATTTTTGTCCAGTATTGGTTGGTAAACTTTACCTTAACTGTCGATATCACCTAACCAATATTTATTGCCCTACATGTCATGAAAATGGTACACTATTTGAGTGTCTTTAATGCAAGTTCCAATATTTTACCTCATCAAGATGAAATGACATTTAGTTGTGGTACCCTGTGGCCTATGGTTAGTATGCAGAATGCTTATTTTCCAGCATTGGTATCAGTATCAGTCGATGTAGAGGACTGAAATATTGGTATCAGTAATATCGGTCACGGTACTTGCAATATCGGTACAACATTAGTTTGAACACAGGTGGCAGATATTTTGTTTAAGAATTGAAAATGTAAAGAAGAAGCCAGTTAAATCTTGGCTGGAAATAAGGAAACTTCATGTTTTGATATTTGTTGGTGTCATAAATGATTTAATAATCATGGACACATCATTTAAAGCTTCCTGTCAAACTGAGATTTAAAATTGAACATAATCACATTTTACTTTTTAAAGGACCTACAATGGTTGCGACAATATACATAAATGTTTGTGGTGTAATGTGTTTTGATGTAAACACCATTGAACCTTGAACATACAGATTATTCAAGAGTAGGTTTTCATACCATTAAGTCATAAATCTTTTTTTTTTTTTATCTCCTACATCTTTGTTCAAAATACCTCTTCCGGAAGGAGGGGGATAAGCATACAATTAAAATTTTTTTGTTTGTGTTAATTGTGTGTAATGTCTAATACTGATGGGCTATAAAATTTGAGTCATTTTTGTTCAAATATTGGTATATTTTAAAACTCCTTCATGTGAATAGTATGTACAGGAACAGATGAAGCAGTAAGGGAAGCTATTGCTGTAGTTAGCAGTTTGAAATATTGAGGAAAGGGCTACACTCTTGGAAAAGTAATTTTGAAGAGCCAAACTTGAAATAGTGTAATTGAAATCCAGGAAGGTTAGGAAGGTAGTGTATGGCATGACAAGCAATAAAAGTTTTTTTTTTTTACAGTTCTCTTGCATTAGACAAAATTAGAAAAACTTGGAAAATGTTCGTTTTGAAATTCCTTGAATTTTGGGTGAATGCTCTGTGAAAGTTGCCATATAATATGGGAATATTAGAGCTGTAAGTCTAGTAGAGTACAAAATTTGATGTGTATTGGAGAATTGACTTAGCCTGTAGTACTGTATTGTACTGTGTTTCATCACTGTAGTTCACTGTACCTATCCTTACCTGAGGCTAACTTTTACATTTCTTACAAACTGGCCTGCTTTTGATGCCATGAGCCACAGACTAATAGCACTGGCCTCCTCTGTGATCAGAAACAAATGTCA
The DNA here is from genome assembly GCA_009936505.3 of Holothuria glaberrima. NCBI lineage: Eukaryota > Metazoa > Echinodermata > Holothuroidea > Aspidochirotida > Holothuriidae > Holothuria > Holothuria glaberrima. Next base: position 14,688 of record WURT03653562.1, read on the forward strand.
AAATTTTTCTTTTCAAAATAATTTTCCAGTCTTGCAAATTGCTATTTTGACGGTGAAAAAATGTGAATTTCATCATCCCAACAGTGTAAGAAGCTGGTACTGTATTATTAAAGTTTTACAGTTTGTCATAAGTGTATAAGCAAATTCATTTATGCAGCATTGCTCAGGTAGCTTTGAGTTCAAATAGGTTTATAGACTACAGGGGAAAAAATGTTTGTTTTGTGTGTGAAGGAATTCAAATTTTCCAGAATTTTTGTATGTTTTTGTGAATCCCCACCCCAAAAAGAAAAAAATCAAAAATTCTCTTCTGTATACCAAACTTTCCTGGTAATGACCTGCCCAGATTTTGGATTATTTCCACCCATGTTTGCAGAGGTGATGGGAAGCTTTTGGCTTTTTCATCTTTTAAAAACAAATTTAATACTATGATCCCACAACAGCTATGTCATTCTGCCTGACACACAAAAGATGTTGCGTAGAATTGAATTCTATTAATTGGAAGTGAAAAATGGTAGTTTTCTTACAGTTTGATACCTGTATGATGGATATAAAATTTTAAAATATGTATAAATTTAGGTATGTTGACAGCTATTTGTTATACCATTTGTCACAGCAAGTAAATTTGTGTTTATCTTTAAGTATTAGGCCTATAGTTAAAGCCCTGTTTATCCAAAACCGCATTTGTCCTAAAGCCTGTTTATCCAAACTGGCCTCGTAATTTAACCAGGCTAATACTCAACACAATTAAGGTAGTATCCACCAAGTTTTCAGTGCATGACAAGGCAAAACTGAATGGAACTTTCAGGAGACATACACTAATTTTTCTCGCAACTTTTACAGTCATGGTAAGATTTACAAAGCCTTAAAAAAACAAGCATCTGGGCATAGACAGCAATTTCTAACTCTGTCTATAAATTCAGAAGAAAATTCGTACACAGTTGCTTTGAAATATCTGCTAGCAGTCATGAGTTGGTGTAGGCTCGATATCCCATGTGTAGTAATTTTAAGATAGCTTAAGATCTAGTTTCACTAAGTCTGGAAAGTAAGTATCGTAATGGTACAATAACTAAAAATCATGACAGGGAGACCTTACAGAAACATTGTGAATGGTTGTTTGATAGTCCTCTACACCTTTGTCTCCTCTACACCTTTGTCTCCAATATCTGGTAACTTATGCAGAATTTATACTCCCTTGTCAGTGTTCCTCTATAAGGGGTTTTAGGGATGGCCTTCCCCCAGTGAAAATTGCACCCCACCTGAAATAGGAACTGCCCCCTAAAAAATCCTGCCCCCTACAAAAGTTCTGCTTGGCCTCAGAAAAAAGTTGCCAACAAATAGGCTACTGCTATTTCAAATGTAGGCCTAAGGTAATGTTCGATAAAAATGTCATTATTTAGCATCTCAATTATAATTATCAAAAAATTCTGGAGATGAGGGGAAGACCTCAAACCCCTTCCCGCGGCAATCGCTTCACGTATTGCCAGCCCCCTCTTGAATATCTGTGGAGAACAATGCCTGTAGATACCTCTCAAGATCGTTAGCACACGCACACATTTACTGTGTTCAAAGCATTGGTGATTCAGGAGACAGCAGGCTTGAATTTTGGAATTAGAATCTCTGGGTTCTAGAAGTCTGCAATGTTAGTTAATTGTTACATTATCAGTCACAAAAAATAATAACTAAGTTTTTTATGGCATTTTTCTGCAATTTGCCCTCGGTTTTGAAATTATGTGGGAAAGTTTTGGCACTCTCGCTCAGGGACCCAGTGTACTGTACTTGTAGCCAAAACTCGAGACCCTGTATGTCTAAATTTTTCTGTTATCTAAACCATCTTTGGTCATGATGTGTTTGGGTAAACAGGTTTTGACTGTTTCTACAAATATGCACAAGCTGTGCTTCAAAGTTTTCCTGAAAAATTGTAAAATGACTTCTCTTAATACTATCTCTTTATTGTTTCTTGCAGATAAATGGTGGTCTATTGAGAATTTATCCGGAAGGACAAGACATCGTTGCCAACATTGAACCCCTGTTTAATAGGTTACTGCTTTTCTGGTCTGATAGACGAAACCCTCACGAAGTCTTTCCAGCATATGCTACAAGGTTTGCATTTCTTGCTTAAGAAGTTGGGTGATCAACAGTCACCTTCTAGTGTACTGAGTAGTGGGAAATTTCTGCAAGGCTAAGTTTTTTGAAGTTCTGTACCTCGTTCACTGTTGCATGCAACCAACATAGTCTTGTACAGAGCAATGGAAATTTTTTCGCAGATCTTTTATTCGCGACTAGATACTTGGTCACGAAAAGCGCAAAAATTAAACCCCTGTGAAAATTTCCCAGTGTACAGTATTTGTCACCCATCAATTAGTGCTACAAAGCTTTGCAGCAGAATAAATTAGGCTGCCCTCCAGTTATCATTATCTTTATTTTAGATTCACTGACTTTGGTCATCTACTAGGAGTGCTCAGAGTGAACCAGTACTCAAATTTTTATTAACAGTTTATCAAAGATCTATAGGTGATTTTTTTCTATTTTTGGTATGACATCTTTATTTTATTGCCTGTAGTAGTGAAATATGAAGGTGTGATAATTCTTTTATCAAGCAGAATTGCAGTGCTCAAGTCAAGCATGTACTGTATGTCTGTAACCTACATAGCAGGAGTAGTTGCATTCCTGATTTCTCATCTCTATTAGACAACTCAGAAAGTAAGGGACTTCACAGCCAGCTATGCAGGCTACTATTTTACGAGGTTGTTGGCCTTCCTTGACATGTTTTGTGAATGTATTAGTCCCCTCCCCTGCCCCCGTAACCTTTCTGCAAATAGTAGCAGCAATTGCTTTGCATCAGTCAGTAGAATATCCATTTAACATGATTGGCAATTAAACTTAGCTTTTTACTTCATCAGTTGGCATGACAACTTTGTCTCCTCAGGCCTGCTGTCTAACCATCTGCACTTATCAATTATTCTACAAAGTTTTACTATTGACAGTTTCCTTTCAGCTCTGCCTCACAACTTGCAGGGCCAGATTTGCCTTTCTGGTCAGGTTTTATCATGGGGGACCTCAGACTCTGTATGAGGCACCATACGTGTTCACTTAATTAAGTGTAAGAAATAATGTGCGGGTGTATGTACTAGGTCATAAGGGTACCCTTAGACTGAGAAGACCTCAATCACATAATAAATCAGTCAGATAAAGAGTATTTCCATGACTAACTATAGTTTCCAAAGTTATTGGATGTTACCAAATTTGCACTTAATCATGACATGAAATGTTGGTATCTGATATGAAAACACTGCAAATCATAGAAAGGTGAAGCTAAGTACACTAGAGCACAATGTGCACAATATAACCTTAAATAAGTAGCACCACTGGAATGTTTTGAAAGTGTGTGTCTGTATGTGTGTGTGGGACGGCCCTGGAGCAAAGAAAAGCATTGGGAGATAGTAAAAGATTAGAGGGACCCAGTGAAAGGGAGTATTATGGACCCAGTGAAAGGGAGTATTGTGCAAGAGTGCAAGTGGGATATTGTGCGGTAAAGTTGTAGACATTAAGATGAGGAGTGGCATTTGATACACAGTAACCAGTCCACAAAAAGTCATACTAGGTTGCCCTAAGTTGTTCACTATCTACTCTGCCCCTATCGCCGCCATCTGCAGGAAGGACAGTGTGAATGTCCAGATGTATGCTGATGACACACAGTTACTGATGTTTTTCAATATCAGAACCCCCAATATGAGTGATTTTGTTAGGGTACACATGGAGAGTTGCATTGAAGACTTGCGCTTTTGGATGAAGGCCAGTTATCTTAAGCTCAATGATGACAAAACCGAATTGATTGTAATTACATCACCATATTATCAGAATATGGTACAGAATGCTGCCATCCAAGTTGGTAGTCATGTGATTGAGGCCACTACTTCGGCTCGTAACCTCGGGTTCATCCTTGACTCTACTTTGAATATGGAGAAACATGTAGCTGCTGTTTGTAAATCGGCATACCATCATCTGCATAACATTAAATCAATCAGAAAATCCTTGGACACTAAAACTGCAGAAAAACTCATCCATGCTTTTGTCACATCTCGTTTGGATTGTGGTAACGCTCTGCTTGTTGGACTTCCCAAGCGACTGCTCTCCA
>WURT03653573.1:3331-18822 GCA_009936505.3 Holothuria glaberrima
AAACCCAGCGTGGTGGCCACTATTCATGCGGAACATGAACAGGTAAGCTCCAATTACACGAATAATTCATAATATTCCCCTCGCTATCCTACGTTAAAAAACTCACCTGCCGCACATGTAATTTATAATATATTGAAATAATGAGGAAAATAATTATGAAAAATATGTTGAACTCACTGACTCTTAAAATATAACCATGTTTCTTGCCAAAAAATTTAAAATTATGTTTAAGAACATTTTTGTTGGAATTGAGGTCAACCAAGAGTGGCGGAAAAAGCAAAATGGCCGCTAATGATAAATAACAATGTAGCATAAAAATAGATAATAATAATCATTAAATATATATTTCGATTGAAAACCCCATGTATCTTTAAAGCAGATTGTACATAAAATTCAAAACATAATTTTTGATAATTTATTCAGGACTCCAAAAATTCATGTGAAAAGATTGTCTACCAATCAGGTGATATTTCCGGGCCCGTTTCAGCCCCTTGTGAATTATTCTCCTTTTCGCCTACCTACATGTCTTCCGAAGAGAAAAGCACGGATGCATTTTTACTGGATCAAATTAAAGGGCAAATTCAGTCACCAGATACTTTTTCAAAAGTCTCCTCGACTCTCGAGCGAAGAGCGAAGGGGAGAAACCAAACATTTACTCCCGAAGGAGCTCTGCTCCCTTAAAGAACTACGTCCCCGCAGCTCTCTGGTCCCGGCAAGGACACCAACTTAACTGACCAACCTCTCGACCCTCAGACCCCTTCATCAAGGGTCCCTCATGCGTGGTCGCTTTCTGGACTGGCTGAAATCCAGTCACCAGATATGCATTCTATACCTCCCCTATGCTTTGTTGAGTATCGGTTAATTTACTCTTACGATAGCATATTTGTTACTGAATTGATTGTTTCGTTCGTGCAAGATAACGTATTGAGTTTCCTCAAATATGCAAATTTCAGTATTCTGCAACACTACATATGAGGGGAAAGAAGAGTTTTGAAAGACTTGGAAAATATTGCAATTTAACGTTGAGGTAAGTGCATTTACTTATAATGACGTCTCTTTCTAGCGGTGCAGCTGCTGCAGGTGTTATATTGCAAATTAAAAATGATACTCTTTTTATGAATGTTCTTATTGGTCAGTGGGGTCACCTTTGAAGGGTCCTGCCCTTTGATTGGACTAGGTTCCTCTAACGTGAAGAATAAAGGGACTGTTGCATTGAACCAAACATATTTAGGAATATCCTCATGTCTCTTTCATTATTAGAAACTACTGTTTAAAAATGTCCGCTGGTTTAAACGAAAACGAAATATTCGTAAGAGCAAATGAAACTTTGCCCGAAGGCCGGGAGATTAGTTTATTTATGGTTTTTGGTCAATTTGTCAAAATTTCGTCTAAGTTGATCGTTGCGCTATTCTAGAAAAATTTGTAAAGGATTCTTTTCCTCTCCAGTTCGCTGAAGGGGAAATGTAAAGGGCTACCTCGATGGTCATTTGATAAAGTTGCCTTGCCAACTGAAGTGCGTGTTATAGAGCCACGGGCTATTTAACCATCGAGTAAAAGAAAACTTAAAGGAATTTGTACACGTAAGTCCATCATGCAATGCCATTGAGCAGAAACTATTCCATCACAACGTGACAAATTCTGCCAAGTGACAATGAAATACCCTTATGGGTAAATTTGGATTAAAATATCAGGATGCACGTATAGCGCTGCAAAAATTTACCAGGAGAAATTAGCACGATTTCGGTTAAGTCGGCTGGCTAGTTGAAGTTGGATGCTGAAAGAGAAACCGGGAAGTGGATATCTTTCAAACAAAGTCGAAATTACAAAGATAATGTTATGATGGAGCAGGACATATCCTGCTCTAAGGATCATACACACTTGTATTGAACAAGACTAGATTCTCGATTAAAGCAGCGACAAAAACAGACGATGTCTCTGAGATCTTCGAATCCACTATGGGATTTGGGGCAGGGTTAGCATCAGGGTGTGGAAGTGGAGACCATGTTTACCCACCGTGAAATCTGCCCCTTCTACATCAGGGATTTTCAGTACTGTAGGAGAGCATTAGCTTGTAAGGTAAATTGGAGTATGGTCAGCCGACGATCAGTCCCTCCTGGCTGGTTCTCCTGTTTTGTTCGAAAAAAGGGCAAGCTGACGGACACGGACGAAAATATTCGGCCCAACGGCTATAGAGCTAGTTCGTCTCTTTTTCAAAGTTTATTCTATATAGCTAAATAGTATCCCAACCACTTACCAAGTAACTTTATAGATAACTAAAGGGATTTTTTGTGGTTAATTCGCATAATTCATGCTGAAAGTTTCCTTCCAATCCACTTTTCTCCATCTGTCCATGACATTTCCAAACTTGGTGTTCTTCTCTCACTCTCAAATCTCGACCTTCGTCTTTGTCGGACTCCGAGCTGCTTTAAACTGTCAAGGAGCCCCCGTCAGGCACATTATGGGGCCTTCCCGTTTAAGAACTTGAAGTCACGGGTAAATCTGCAATCAGCAATATGGAAAACAGGTTTAGGGAAAAAGCAGTCGTCCCAAGTTTATTTTAAAAAATCTGCTAAATCTTACAATTATCCTCTTGCTTCCCTCACACGTATCTTTCATTATGTTCTGTATGAAACCATTGAATATTGAAGGTAAACTAAGGAGTTATTCTGCATGAATTATACAAAGTAAGGAACAAAAATATTGTCACATGATTGATAAGACCATTCCTGAATTAGAAAGACGGAGTACACTACTTCAAATGGGGAAACTGCTTTAGATACACCTAATATTTAAAAAGCAATGTTTAGAATGGAAGGCTTACAAGGGTTGAAAATGAGTCCATCACCGTGGGAGAGACTTTAGAAACATGGTCCCACAGACCCTCAATATTTTGGTTTTGAACACCTTTTATTCTTGTAGTATATGTTCAATATTTTTAATTATCTTGCTGATACTTTTGGCACAAGACGACTTGGCGATAACATGATTGGTAGTGAAAGATACGGTTATCTTGGAGCGCAGTTTTTGAAATGGGCACATATACTACTTGGAAACTTCTATCCGCAAGCGTTTAGAGTTGTTCCTATTCTGCTTAAAGGGAAAATGCAGTCACCCCAATCAGAGTTAGTACCGGTATGCCCTGTCATTCTAGTTCATGAATGGCCTATTTTGATTTTGTGACAATATTTTTGTTAGGGAATTGTGGAATTCCAGGAGAATTTCTCCTTGCTTTACCTTTTTGTTTGTAATAGTTATGTTCAAAAAGTCTTCAGAGATGTTTGTAATGTAATAAGAGAAGATTTGCAAAAGCTTGCTTATTTTTAAAGCAAATTTTGGGACGACTGCCTATTGCCTTTAAGGATATCTGGTGTCAAAGTGTTTAATGACATGCATAAATATTGACATAAGAATGTTATAACTATTTAATGGTGTCCCCATTACGTGACCATCTTCTTCAGCCAAAAGCATGGAACAGGGAGTTGGTTTTGGAGCTACCGGAAAGATGCGATTCAAGTGACAAATCACTAAGCTTCTACGTATTATAACCCCAGGTTTAAACTCGTCTGCAGTAGATTAAGGTATTGTCTTGCCGACGGTCGACTGAGTTTGCTTTTACCACTTAAAGCTACCAGCGTCTGGTAAATCCACTATAAGTCTTTGGGTTTAAAATAAACATGCACGTTCATACCGGTTTAATACAGGTTTAAAATACCTCCGGGATGCATAAATTGTTATGCATAATGGTTAGGCAGCAGCTGTTTGTTATCCCTTGCTTTTATGTCTTCAAACAAGAGCAAGTTAATGCGTCCAGTGTTTTAGCAAAACTAAAAGCGGATTCTCCCGTTAGACTCGACACGTAAACAGATGTAACTAGATCTCTTGGCTATGGTATAATGATTAAAGCAGAAAAATATTCCCTTCGATCGGAGTTAAAAGCTTTGCATTAACAAGTATATACGGTAACTCAAAGATACCGCCTATAAGATACGCTTTGTAGATCAACCATTTTGTATACAAGCGGAATAAACATCCGGTGTTTGTCAGATGCTGCAGTTCGAGGTACTTTCTTAAGATCCCGGGAAGCCATTTCCTCGTTTTTTGGAGCTATTTATAGTTTGCACTATGTTAGATTTCCCGATTCCAGACTACAAGAAGCGGCATGCTTCGAACTCGAGGCTCCTGACCTAATGCCATGGTCTAGACCTCAAACCTTTTGGCTTTTGAACGTCAGACGAGATGATGCCAACGAGAGACCGGCTATCAGATGATACGGTGGCTACGCCACGGCGCACTCCTATAACATTTGCCAAGGGGAAATTATTTTTTTGAGGGGGGTGGTGGTATAAGCATTTTTACACTTTTGTATAGGAAGAGATGCATTATCAACCGTACCCCCTAGGGGACGAAGGGGACACAGCACCCCCATGAAAGGTTGTCGCTCCCCCAGTGGGTCCCAATGGAGATCTGGGCCAAAATATTCACTCGACTGTTCTACTTAACTTGATAATGATATACGGCTTATCTGTTTTTGCCCTGAAGAGGACAATTTCTCTAATAAAAACCCACAATTTTCTGCGGGCTACGCGCGTTGTTGAATACACTACAGTTTCTTCAATAGTTCCATTCCACAATGCTAGATAGCACAAGTCTTGTCCACCTTACAAGTAACATGTAGATAGAGTTTACGTCCAGTTTATATAGAGATGATCTTAAATTTCATCCCAAGATCGCAAAGCCAAGTTACTGTTCTCATGTGTGTGTCATACGGTACGGTCGGTTGCTGAGCGACTCACGGAGCAAAGTTTGGCTATTTCATCGGGTAGTCTAGGTGGTTTTGATACAGTGTATGTTATTCCCGATACGGTCTTCAAACCCTACACTTTTTCTTTTTTGTATTTACCAAACATTTTCGAGCGCTTCGCGCGCTTTGCAATGTCATGATTCAGATTCAAAAGAACACTAGCAGTGCACGACTCGGCTGTTGAAGTATTAAGTGATGTTATGCAAAAATATGTCCTGCAATGGCATTGGATAGTTAGGCTCCTTCACGTCTCACCACCCCTCAATATAGGGGCTGTCAGAACTTGGGGTCCCTGTCATGGTTCGCCCTCCTGTCGGAAACATTCTGTCGCCACCCATGGTCGGTTTACTTATTTTGGCTTTCAAAAGGGTCATTAGTGCGATAAAACCCAATTTTTTTGGTACGCTCTGTACAATCTTCCTCAGTTACGTTACTTACAGCTGAATTTAGTACAAACCCTTTCCGCCGTTTCATGTAACTTAATAAGTAGAATACATGGTTTTATGTGAATGTTGGGAATTTCATCTCATTTCGCTAAACCTATAGTTGTTCTCTTTATACTGTCGTGAGGTGCGGCTAGTGATTCGAGGAGGTAAGTACAATATAAGTTATGCAAGATAAGGCCCAACTGCCCGGACAATTGACCTATATAAGCTTTAAATAAGTACAGACTTTTCTAGTGTAGGCTTACCCCCAAAAATTTCGTTCGCTTTGCGCGCTTTGCAATTTCACAAGTTAGATTCCTTTAGAAACATTTAATCAGCGCCCCACAATATGGCATGGTATAGTACACAGGTTTTCTTCAAATCCCCCTCACCCACCCTTCAAAAAAATCGGGGCTGTCGTCACTTTGGGTCGCTGGCTCCCCGTTGGGCAATCCTAGCGCCCCTGCTGTGAAGTACAAAGAGACCAATGGTATATGAACTTCACAATTTATGCAATGGTTATTAATATAACCTATTAAAGTTACCAGCGTAGGCTAGCTACGCCTAGGTGTGTGGCTATTGTCACTGACAGCGAGTGTCAGTATGTGCTAGAATCTAACCTAGCGCTACCTCGTGAGAATAAAATAAAATAAAACTTTACATTTTTTTACCAAAATTGCACATCTTGATGACTGCTATTAAGCCTGTTAAGTGCCATTTTCTGGAATCTGGGATATATCAAAATCTCAAATTTTCTTGGTACGCTCCACGCCAATACATGGTGGCGCTCCGCTTAGATAGCAACAAGGAAATGGTCAACCCCCCTCCCCCCGCTCCCCCACTAGAAAGATCCTGGCTACACCACTGAGAGTGCGTCTTATCAATTCTGTAGCACGCGGTACGGTAGTTATTTAAGCTAAAAATTGTCGGTTCAACTTCCAGTGGATCCAGTTGGTTGCCACTTAGAACTTAGCTGGAAACTAATTAAACCTAGTTAAATTCAGTTGATATAATATGGCATTTGGGCAAATTCAACTGGGGATGAATCTAGTCAACCCAGTTGAAAGCTGTGAAACCCAGTTCCGCCCAGTTGGTTAATATGTAATTTGGGCAAAACCAACTGTAACCAGTTGTACCCAGTAAAATTGGTCAACTGGGCTCAACTGATATTTGAACCGCTAAGCCACGTGAATTGGCTAGACTTTGTGTGTTGGATTATCAGTCCCATCGGGTGCTTAGCCTAAGCCATAATATTATCTCATTATCAAATTTATATTTCCTGTTTTAAAGGGCAAGGGCGGATCCAGGGGGCAGTCGATCAGGTGAGCGCCAGACTCTAAACGAGCCGGATGGAGTTAAAAATGCAACCGCCAACGTATGCAGAGGCTGCACAAGGGTATATTAACAGGGGGAAAGCATAAGGAGAGTGACCGCTGTCCTAGGGGAGGGATCTCCTCTTTGAGAATTTTTTGGTAACTTTAGGTTGCTGAGATGCAAAATGGTGTTATCTTTTGTATATTTTTTGAACTGATCATATATGGCTGAAAAGTGTTTCTAATTTAGTGAATTCTAATTTTCGATCGGTTGAAAGAGGGTTTTGCTGGAAGAGGGGTCAAAGGGGAGGGTGTCCCCCTCCCCTTTGAGAAATTTTTGTTAATTTAAGGTTGCTCAGATGCAAAATGGTGCTGTCTCTGAGATATTCGGAACTAATCATATATGGCTGAAAAGTGTTTCTAATTTAGTGAATTCTAACTTTTGGCTGGGTGAAAGAGGAGGGAACCTTTGTTGTCTAAGTGAAGGGTGTGTTGTCAACTAACCACCTGAAGCCTTTCTTTTGGATACTTTATGCCTATTTTACGCAAACATACGTCTATTGAGCCTACAAAAACATTCTTGAACTATTGCGAAAATTTCCTTCCTTCATTTATGCATTATAAAAGGGTATCTAAAGGCTGCAAACACCGGAATAGGGCCTCCTGGAAGCTTTGGATTAATTATATGGATCAGATATAGGCCTAGCCCACCTTCGTCTTTTCTTCTTCTTCCTTCTCTTTCGCTTCCTCCTTTTCTTTTCTTTCTGGAAACAAACAAGTGGTACTTTTACTTAATTTCTCAGGACACAGGGGGCGCAGTTTTCTTGAATAAGGGGGCGCCAGATTGGTCATGGGGGCAACCCCCCAGTTCCCCCCAGAATCCGCGCCTGTTAAAGGAAAATATTGCTTTTGTTTCACAGAAGGATTTAATATTTTTAAACCAATAGTGATTAATACATAACGATAGACAATTCAAAATTAGGCAGTTCGGTGGCTTCCTTTTTCAAGAAATAAGGCTCTCACAGGAAGATATTTGGTTATTTGTTTCACAAAAGTGATTTGTTCACCCAAACTTTCACAAATTCAAATGATGCAACATCCATTACTCATGTAGTGCATAATATTTTGAGGAGATAAAGCTATTGCTAGAGTATTTTGGTGAGACTAAACGTTTAAATCATGATTTAAGGTATATTCTTAGTATGCCATGTTGGTGCATTTTAAACGCAGTATTTCCCTTTAAATTTCGTATATCTCCGTGTTCTACATTTTGTTTTGAAATCGTACTTTTGTCCTGTTTTGTAAAAACAAATTACAGTTTTACTGTTTGTGGTTTTATTTTTTTTACAACAACAGTAACGAGCCCAAAGCCGTGATAGCTGATTACAAGGCCTATAAAGTATAGGCAATCAAGGATCGTTGTCGCAAACTTTTATAAGCGGGATGTCGAATGTTAGTATTTCAAAACTGTATGTTTTCTCGTGAGCGTGCTATAAAGCTAATAAATTACATTTTTCAACGTTTCATTTGGAACGCCTTTCAAGTCAATAATATTAGACTCTTTTCCGTATCATTTTCATGATATTGTACTTTCCGTGCTGAAGCCCCCGCCCTCCCTTGAGCAAAAATGTGGATTTGAGAGCAACAAAATCTTTCAGGGTATTGCAAATCTTCACCAGAGTACTAAAAGGGCATAATCCCCAGTCGACCCAAACTTACTTTGGAACAGCAGATAAATTTCACAAATGTCTTCTTATTTCACTTTGAGTATCTTTCACGACATGTCAAAACATAAATATTCCATATTCAAGCAAAACCTAATACTCTGCCTGAATTTTGCAATTCAGTGGGAAAAATATTGTCACATGATTTTAGAGAATCCTACATGATATAGGATACACTAATCCGAATTGAGGTGACTGTATATTCCGTTTCATCACTCTATAGGTTTCAACAAACACGATACGAATAAACATACATCGAATAAATATACATATACATATATATATATATATACACATATATATATTATATATACACATATATTATATATATATATATATATTAATATATATACGGCGGAGTGGTATGTCCCATACAGTATGTTTGTGTAGTTTTGTACTGAGGAATATAATTTGCGATATCGACGGTTGTTTCATATCCACCGCTTATTTTTACTAGTGAACTTTCAAGGATCTGACAAACATTTGAAACCTTCAAGAAATATTACTGACACATAGGCACACGAGGACAATATAAAATGTTTGACAATAACAAGAAAGTTGTACTCGGATATCAAATCTTCTGTCACAAACCGTCATTGGGAGCAAGCTATATGACAGTAAATGTCGTTCCCAACTGTCTCAAAACATGCTTAAATTTTCTATTCGTTTCAAGTACGGTACTTATGAAATAGACTATCTGGTTATTAAGGGATGCCACAAAAAACGTTTAGTTTTCTTTTTTCTGTAAACAGTGAAAGGTGAAGCAGAGCATGCGAATGTACTTGGGAGCTACTTAGAAGATCAGTGCATAAGTGTGATGTCATTCTTTCAAGCGACACGGTCAGTAGCGTATATAAGGAAGGTATATGGGTAGGGAAAATTTCCTGGGAAGCAACATTAAAGACCGCCTATACTTATGATGTCATATTTTGTGCTGTGCTGTTTTAGTTTTGTTGGCAACAAATGAGGAGGGCATAAGTTAACTTCCCCTGGCCCCGTTCACGATCATTACTCCATTGGATAGCCTGTCATTAGTGCTTAGTATAGTAATCGGGTTTATCTGCTGTGTAAGATGTAACTAGGCCTATATAAGACCTATTTATGGCATGGCTAGTAACGCAGTTAAGTAACACATTAATGCATAAATAAATCCTCGGGGCCCAGGCTGAATTGCAGGAAATTTGTCATACCACAATCTTACTCTCTCTTATGGAACTTAAACTAGCACTATCTGGTCAGAGATATCAAGGCGGGCTGGGGCCCAGCCCCTTTTAAATATTGCTTGTACACCGGACTTAGCAATGTTCCGGTAATTAGCCTGGGACATTAATTACCCCTTGAGCCTACCCCTCTCCCCCTCCTTCGGACCAGGACGTAGCCGGCTCTCTTATTCAAGGTGGCTTTTAGCAAGGTCTGAAACTTTTTCCCCAAGGAAAAACAAATTGAGAATAGTGTATCTACATAAAATGTATTGTGCCCCTACAATTTTCACCGAAAATGTTACCACAATAATTGTCAAGTCATCTCTCTGTCTACCCAATGCTTCGGGCGGCCTCTTGAGAAATGTCCGGTTCAAATTGAACCAGAAAATGGTTCAGATGGGCACTGAATCGAAAAAGGAAAAATATGTGACTAGTTTTGGCTCAAAATTAACCATTTTTTATTCAAAATGAACCAAATCTAGTCAAATATTTGAACAGATTTCTGTTCAGTGCACAGTTGATCGGAATCGGTTCAAACTTGACCAGAACCTTTTAAGATTGTTATGACTACCGCTTTCTTTATAATTGATCAAAAAAAAAACAAAGAAGCAATAACCTTGAAGAAAGTTAAGCAACGCCTCGTTAAAATGTCGGGGACGTCGAAATGATAAAACAAATGCCAGACATTTGTGGTTAAATGAGCTCGTTCTTCACCGAAAGGAAATTTAACTTACTCAAGGTCGAGTACGGTAACTGTGAAGAGGATCTTGCTCCCGTATATCAACACTCACATTCGGCAACACTGGAATTTAATACCATGACTTTGACACAATTTATTAAGATCACCGGTTGATTCATATCGATGTTTTATTTTATGGTTCATTAGGGTTGCTAATTATTGCTCTCAAAATAGTCCCAGTATAAAATTATCGAAGTTCATGGATTCTCTCATCATTCATCTATTTTTTCCCCTTCAGAAAATGGAGATTCCTTTAAGTTTATGTCCTTGAGCGTTTCTGCTGATGTATACTATAATTCAATGGAGGAAAACGGACGAGTAACATAACAGCCCTTACGTTTTGATGTACATGATAAAAATATAAATAGGGCTAAGTGCGTTATATGCATGTGTGGCTGGATTCATCCATTCATTCATTTTTAAGTGAGATCTGCCAAAGCATGGAGTTGCTATGTCAAAAAGCAACCTCTTGGTCTGTTGTTCAAAGCGTATCATATTGCCATTACATATAATGCCCAGATATTTAAAGGTTACATGAACTGGGGCCTGGAAAACCAAACTTAAACTTAAACTTACATTATATAAATTTCGTCCAAGTGAAATGGTGACCAGAAAACATTTTGAAGGAAAAACAACAAAGGAATGACCCGACGGCTGCAAAAGATACAAAACGCTCTCCTATAGGAAGAGTTCTTGGCAACCACCCTGTAGGGAATCGGAGGAAAAGACCCTGGAACCCTGAACTTTTTCTTTCAAATTTATGGTATAAGAAGGAAGCAGTTTAACGTCTTGCAACTGGGCATTTGATGTGCACTAGATTGCTTGTAAAAAATAATGATTTGCACAGTTTTTTTTATCATAGGGATCTGCTTCTTGTAGAAACTGCACTAGTCTGACTCGACTAACGGCCGGATGATTCAGGGGAATTGTTAATAAGAGGACAGATGATAAGAGAGTGAGTGCATTTGTTTATAATTTTATTTATTTTGTCTTTTTGAAGTGAAACATCACTCAACTTGCCTTATGATACGTATAGGTGTATAATTATACCTGGTAAGAGTGATGGGTGAGTGCGGAGGCCGCCAAAAAAGATTACGTTTGAAGACGTTTTAGTAATCATTGCATCCTGGGTTGTTCTAGTCCAAACGATTTGCAAAAGGCTGCATATGTTTGATTAGTTCCATATTTAGTACGGGCAAGCGGGCAGGCAGAGAAAATTGGGGGATGCCTCCCCAAGTAGCACCACCACTAACTATGCGTCAAGGGAAAAGAAAAGAATAAAGCGAAATTTTGATTGTGTATGCCACATGTGTACGTCACAAGCGACATACCGTATTTGTATACAAAGAAAGACTCCTGCCAAGGTAGGAAGAAAGTAGCGGACTAAAAAGGTATGACCGGACTTGTTGATTTAGAGATTACACATATGAAGTCACCGAACAGAAGAATGGCCCCGATGGAGGCAAGGTCTAGTAATGTTAGAAGAATCTTCGAACTCATATATTGACAGCTTGTTACGTAATGTCTTTGATAATCCTCATTTCACAATTTACCTTTAGGAAAACATTACACAATTAATTTATGATTTTAGAGAAGTTTTTACAGTATGTCGGCTACTTCAAATCGAGTGTCTGCATTTGCCATTATTTTAAGAGTGGAAACTGCTGCAATATCCCTCTTCATATAAACAATTTATAATGTCTTCAAAACAGCCCTTTCGTGTTAGCTTATGAGGCAGGTCGGGGCCGCTCAGCACTCAAGCTTTTGTCGATTTGACGACAAAAGCTGTCGATGTCATGAATGTTGCATTTAATCCATGTCTTGATTGATTGACAGTCATGAAACAACATTTCAAGGCACAATTGTTTCTCCTTAGCATTAACGCCTATGATGGTTTCAAGATAAAGTTAAGAAGAACGCTGTGACTATAAGGTATTGCCATCTTGAGCAAACTATGCTTTGTTCCGCTGTACAGGTCGTTGGACAAATAAACGGTCACCGGACTAACGAAACACACCTTTGAAAATATTGGTACTTGCTGTGATTATATACATTAAAGTAACTTTTTATAAAAAGAATGCTAACAGTGATAAAAACGACGACTGCGTCGATGACGACGACGAAGACAATGACGACACCTAAGCCACCGCCGACGACGACAGTTATGATTTTACATTCCTAATGTGCCATCATTATGATCATTTTGGTAATTGTGATCAAAGGTTTAGCACGTATTACCCCTGATCAACAGTAACTTGGCCCACAGACAATTCCTCCAGGGGAGGCTGATGTTAATACATGTCGAAATGGCAAATTACCTCGTCCTAAGGTAACACATGCATGGTTGTAAAGGGGCTATTAGATTAAAGTACTTTCGAATGCTTTCCTTGGGGAGGTGTCTTACATCACCTTCCTACTAAACTCAGTCTAATAAATTTAAAAGTCACATTGCAAAAGGGCGGTTTGAAAGTGCAGTACACTAGTTTGTAACCTAACTTACCTGGCTACGAACTAGCACACCTGCACTTTCGATTGTCGTTCGCTATTCCGAAAGGTTTTCCGAAAGGTCGTTATACCGAATATAACATTCGGATCGTTATTCCGAAGAGTTGATAATCCGAATGGTCATTATTCCGAAATGAAATGTGCAGGAGCAATACCAGCGGGCTTTTCCGGCTTCAGCCCCTCGTTGTCGGCACTATTTTATCTTTTGAAACGGCCTCAGAAACTGAACGAAGTGGAAATCCTAGCTTAAGTCGACCCTTCGGAATAACGACCTTTACGTTTTATTCGGAATAACGACCCTTCGGAGTAACGACCCTTCTTCTCAATTCGGAATAATGACACTTCGGAATAGCGACCCTTATGTTCTGTTCGGAATAACAACCCTTCGGAAACGCGACCCGAAGTCTTGTTTCGGAATAACGACCCTTCGGAATAACGATCCAAATGTTGTATTCGGAATAACGACCCTTTGGTGTAACGACCCTTCGGAAATTCGAAATAATGATCAGACCCCAGGTGTGAAATAGGAATTTAAAATGTTCTGGAGGGGCAGCCCCCACCGTCCCTTTAACCGCTGGCCTGGAAATATTATGTGTCTTTTAGTTCATGGCTTTACCTTAGCCTGCCTGCTGAAATGATTCTCAATGACAAGAGTGCTTATCAAAGTCCCGGTGACGCCATTGGAATCCAGTTACATTGCATGTTTCCCATACTTAACAGTTTAACGAATGGTACCAGAGAATAGCTTGCGTAAGGTACTTTTTTAGAAAATTGAAAGAGAGTAGTCCAAAACCGCTTTTCTTATTAAATCGTACCTCCCGCATTTTCTTGTCTAGGTTCCCCACAGTCACGGGAAGGGCACGAATCCTTCACAATGATATAGGGC
Organism: Holothuria glaberrima; assembly: GCA_009936505.3. Classification (NCBI taxonomy): domain Eukaryota; kingdom Metazoa; phylum Echinodermata; class Holothuroidea; order Aspidochirotida; family Holothuriidae; genus Holothuria; species Holothuria glaberrima. The sequence goes on from WURT03653573.1 coordinate 16,927, forward strand.
ATGCATAAATGCATACGTATAAGTATACCCGAATATGTAAATGTACGTTATACGCACTCGTACATGCATGTGTTTCTATTACAATGATTGATATAGGCTGTACCTATTTGCCAAAATGTGTGCAAGAAGGAAAAGAAGGGTAGGTGATGAAAAATTCGTCTTGAATTTTAAAATATTGTTGGCCAGATGAAGTGCTCCGTTTTCGGATCCCACCTTACCAAAATATTTCCCCCTTTACCACTGTCACTGCATGCCCCCAACACACACACTTGTATTTACAAAACAAACATGTCGACGTTCGTTTCCACACCAAAGCGGAAAAATCAAGAACTGAGAAAGACAGTTTCCCCTGCTACATATTTTACGGTAGTACGTCAGTAAATATAGGTAACACAACTGTAATCAAAATATTCTCCCATTTATTCCAAGAAACTAAAGTTTTAATTTACAGACTAAGGCCTGGCTAGAAAACCATAAGAGATGTGGTTGATATAAATTATCAGGGCGACGAACGCCCTTATTCCTCTAGAACTGAAATTACTAGTGGAACGTTTGTCAAAAGTACATTATAACATGACATTAAAACAAGGAAGCTACACTCGTAGGAATATGCAGGACATTTACACGACTTGTGAAAAGGTTATTGTACTAAAGATATGTACAAGGCACGCCTCTTCAGAACCCGTATATTAAATCATGTTTTCGCTCTTGTTTATGTGTTTAACGCCTCAAGGGAATGTGCTACTGTAAAATTTATTTCAATCAATTTTAGAAAGATTTCCTTCCTGTTGGTTCAATAATCTTCGTGATTGGTTCAATATTCCCCATGAACCAATTTGGTATGGTGACCCCAATACTACAACGAAATACAAAAAAGAGGCCACCGCATGAACTTCTTTCGTAACGCCACGCAGTCATAACGCCGATTGTAAGGGGCACGCGTGACTCAGCTGTTTTTCTAGGGTTTGCACATAAAAAATTTCTACAAATATTTTTGAATATTTATGGAATATACTGCTGGATGAGAAATACGTCAGACGGATTCATTGTAATCATCTTCTAGAGACGGAATTCCGTGATTATAACGGTCAAGATGATACAAGAAGGCTACTTCAAGTGATGAGTGAAGCCACTGGTTTTGTCCCAGTGGCTAGGGTATCCGTCTCTCAATCAGAAGAATCACGGTATAGCACACCAAAGACTCTAAAACAGGACCTGTTACCTGCTCGCTTGATCCCGGCATTATAGAGCATAGAACAGGGTAATAATAATACTTCGTTGGTTAACCTTGTGCGCCTGAATGGATGTACTGGTTAGGATGGCCCTCAGAAGCAAGAGATTAATTTCTGGAGTGAACAGATAGTGAAACATGAATACTTGAAAAGTGTACATTATAAATCCACACTTTTTTTATTATTAACTCTTTTCATATCCCACTGAACGAAGTTACTCCTCGACTCGCGCTGCGGATACCATTTTTAGCTCCGCAGCTGAAAGCTTTCAGCTGACAGGATGATCTATAGCGATCGTGCTGGGCAGCCAGAATTCTGTCAGTTTTTGTGACTGTGTTTAAATGGTTGTCACTTCGCTGTTTTCGATCTGGCTCAAATTTTGTCAGCTGGTTAGGGAAGTTAAGTCTTTATATACTAAATGATTTATTTACAACTTTTAAGGTTATTTGAGGTTGCGAGACTTAATTTTCTGAAAACGTAAAAAAGTCCTCTCTTTCCAGATTTCATGGCGAAATGTGATAAAATCTCAGATGTACACAGTTATGAAAGTGGTGAATAAAAGTTGTTCCTGGCAAAAAAAAATATCATTAAAGGGTTAAAAAGGGACCTCTTTAAAAAGCTTATTTTATGATAAAATGTAGGCCACAGATCGTATACAATGCAT
>WURT03653583.1:0-38629 GCA_009936505.3 Holothuria glaberrima
GCCAGAGTCATTGTATTCAGTCCTTGGGTGCCTCCTTCCCCAATCCCTGCCAGAGTCATTGTATTGAGGTCTTGGGTCCCTCCCTCCCCAATCCCTGCCAGAGTCGTATTGAGTCCTTGGGTGAAGTACATTACTGAAAGCGTCTGTCTGTACCAGTGGGTGTAGTGGGTACATGTGAGGTTGCTTGTCATTGAGTATGGTATTAACTGCAGCCACAGGAGTTATCATGGACCAATTATTGTAAGCACTCTGAGGACTTATTGCAGGTGCTATAGCTTAATATAAAAGCTAGATGTTTTTGTTGTAGTTGTTGTTAACACAGTCCCCTTTATAACATAAATTGATGGCATCAACTACACTATCCAAGTACTTCATACTTTGCCCTTACTTTCCATATTGTCCTAAACTAACACTAACCTTGTTACAGATTGACAAGGCAAGCAGTTCTACTGGATCTTCCTCAATTTTATTAAGGATGATGAGGTAAAGAAATATTTTCTCAGGAGTGGTAATGGAAATTAATATGTGTAATACTGAAATCCTTTTCTAGAAAGAGAATAAATCACTGTGTAAGGACCTTTGTGCATTATTAAAATTGCTAGTACAATTCTATCCATTACAACTCTATACTGGCTACAGTACCTGTCAAAGTGAGAAGGCATGGTGTCATGGAAACCATGACAAAGTCTCCTAATTTGTCTTTTGATCAGCAATTCACATGTATATTACATTGTGCATTATACATATCAGGATGCCTCAATGTAATAAAATGATTATTACTTGGAAATGGCAAAGGTAAAACAATGATAGGCTTCATTCAGCAGGAATAATGATTAACTCCTTGACACTTGATGCTCATTCATTTAAATCCTCACCAAAGTCTTTGGTTTGTGACGAAAGATGTCGTCTGTTGCCTGCCTTTTGTTTTCATGTATCATTGCTTTATGATTGAAATGTTAGTCGTTACTTACAGGGCATTACAAAAAGATTGATGGCAATTTTTTGACGTTTCAATTTTATCATGTTTCTGGTTTTCCTTGTCCAGACTTGCCCAAAATGAGGATATAACTAAGCAGAGAATAGAAGGTCTTCAGACGAAACCCTCCATAGTCAAGCAACACAATTCTTTCGGAACAGCGTCAATAACAACTAAGGTTCACGAGTCCAAACGCTCATTAGGTAGGTATATTTGATATTATCCATAAGCAGGGAGGTGTCTCATGAATGAGGTTGTCAAGATGCTCCAGTAACACTGAGGCCAACTTACAGGTTAAATGCTGTATTATGTACACCAGTCTGCAATGATCAGGTATTTGAGGTATGATTAAAAGTGCTAACACCAAGTATAATATAATTTTGGGGATGGTGTTGAATGGCAGTTAGCTTTCAACACTTAATTAATTCCAACTCTATAGGAAGTTAATGTGTTTTAAATTACAAGTTGACATCACACAAATGACCAACTCAACATTTTATATCAGGATGCTCTGTGTCCATCACCTAGTCCAATAGTCTGTTATGTCTTGTCATGATTTCTTTTCACACAAAAATAGTTCAACTGAAGCTGAATATTCACGACAAGTGAAACTGAATAGTCACGCCTAGTGCTGGGACTGATTATTATTGGTACATTTATTGATATCGGCTGATATTTCTCATAAATCTCCAATTTTGGTGTCTGTAAAATTTACCTAAAACATCAGTACTGTCCTATCAATATTACTAGGCCAATACTTCATACACAAGTAACACTGTCTGACAAAAGGTGGCGATATTTCACCTCAGTGGTGTTGCATCACTGTAGTGCACCGTAGCCCCTGGTTGTATGTAGCCTACATTACAGTGCAATATGCTCATTTCTAAACTGTATCAGTTCAGCATCAGCAGATATCAAGAACACAAATAATGGATATCTGTAACATTGATTATTAAGAGTGTATCTGTTCAACAATATTCATGACACACTTTGGGATGCTAAAATTATTGTATCACAGTCTCTTCATATTGGTGTTAGGTGTCAGAAAGGTTGCAAGTAGTTATTAGAGAAGGCATCTTTCCATTCGTAAATGGATTCAAGATTTTTGAGATATTAGCATCAGTTTGTTGATGTATTTTTATGTTTATGTATTTATGTAGTATTCTACCACCTCTAGCTATCCGTTATTGAGAATGCTGCATTCTGGTTGGTTAAACACTGACCTGTTATTCTGCAACACACGGTCAGTAAATGTAAAGACTGATAAAAATGAAGTTTTTCACACATTTTTGGTCTTAGAATAGAAATAAACCACATTTGTCAGAATATTATTGTCTCATAAACCGTCTCGACTCCAAATTTGGCAAAATAACAGACTCGGCTTCTCCTTGTCCGTTATTTTGTCAAATTTGGAGTCTCAACAGTTTATTCACCAATAATAGTTCGCCAAATGCAGTTTATTCCTTAAGTAGCAGATTTTTTGTCAGCTTTTTCTTGAAACATGAGTCAAATAAGCTAATTAAATGGCATCCTCCATTTGCATGCTCTAAATCCTCCTATGAAATTAGTATAGCCCTTCTGAATGCAGCATCAGTATTCAAGTGCTTCTTTTGTATTCCGGGTGGAGTGCATTAGAATAGTATTCAAAATAGCTTTTGATAAGCCTTTATTCATCACATCACCAGGCCATAATTAACTGACATTTCTGTAAAATGCACCTTGCTTGAAATAAAAAGGCTCAATTTTAAATGGTCTGATAGCTATGGGAATGGTGGCTTATAAATGCTGGTGCATTTTGGACAAATGGCAGAGTATCAAGTGCTAGACATCAGGCTTGGACAAATTCATTTCTTATTACTTGTCCATCAGGCTCGCTATTCTCTCAGTCTACTTGCCTAGTTTGAATCTGCCTATGGTAGCCTTCAAACTTATTTGTAGAGAAGATTTTGCTTGAGGTCCTTGCCTAGCAGGCTGCATAATTCATCAGTGCACATGTTAGAGTTATTTGAAGCTTAGCAGTCAGGAGGTTCGGGGTTTGATCGCCAGCCCGGTCAAAGAAAGATGGGTTTTTCATCCAAGAGCCATCTACGGCTTTTTCATTTGAACTGGCCTTTAAAAAGGAACCAAATTTGATCTAAATTGTTGAATCTACTTCACCCCTCCTTACCTCCTATTTACACATTGTAATCCCCACTTACCCGCAGTAAGTCCCTGGCAAGCTTTTAATAGCACAGTGGCTCGATGTGAAGTTGTAATGCAAAAGCCATAGGCTTCTCCCGATTTGTAGTCGCGTAGTGTCGTAAAACAACTTCCCTGTAAGGCCTGAATTATTATTTTTGTCTTCCCCCTGACTGATGGGTGGGGGATTTGTTAAGCCCTGCTTGAAATAACCAACAATACCCAAGACCAAAAGGCGGGGTTCTTTTTGTGTTTGTGGTGGTGCTCCTCAAAAATACATCAAAACAATAGTAAAAGTTGCTGTCTGTCCTCTTCCATCAGACTCAGTTTTGCTATGCCCTTGTGAATGCTTTTGTCAATAGAAATGAAACTAGAAGTCCTAAACTGACTTTGCAAAGTGTAGGGGAGCAGTTAAGGACAGTGTGATTTGGAGAATCGATCCCCTATGGAGACAAAGACACTCTCAAGCACTCTCTTGAGGTAAACACTGAGAGTGTCCTAAAACGATCCAACTCCCACTACCAATATTCACTTGTTTCTACCAGCCATTATCAAAGATGGTAACATAAGGCTGTCAATGCACTCTTATAACCCCACCCCCCTCACCCCCACCCCACCCATCATCAGTTATGCCCCATTACTAGAATATGCTCTGTGGTGGTGTTTTCACGTAATCAGGACTAATGCTATCCAGTCCGGAACCCAGGGCAGCTATGTATATTTAAATTATACTACAGTTCCCTATCATCCCTATATCCCTGTGCTACTTATGACCCAGTTTAATGTAGTAACACTGCATCACCTGTTGTACACTATTGCTCTTCATTTGTTGTTATCAAGATAAGGTAGCTGTTTGTCAAGAAATGTTCTCCCTACTTCTCATTACAAAGTGTGCATTTGGCATCTCTCTGCTTTAGAAAAAGAAAGAAAGCCGTATGTAGGCACAAAGGTTTGGATGAGTTACCCCACTCTCCCCATCAGAGTCCTGAATTCAAGTTGAATAGTGACTCCACTGTCAATGGAATCCTTGCATTTAACACTGTTGTCTAAAATATTTAGAAGAATCAAATTTTAGAGTTTGCATTTGTCACTGATTTCATTGAAGTATTGTAATGCAACTGTCATGTATGGTGTTCTTTCCTTAATTTACACGTTTCCCCTTCAGTTGGCCATTCTACGACAACACAGTTGTTACAAAGCCTGTCATGTAGGCCTACAGGTGTATCAATACTCATTGATAAAGCTGATAGGCTAGGATCAATCAACATTTCGTACTGTATCTGCTTTGGCCTATTTCCCTGCTCTACAGTACTAGCTCTCATGTATTTATTATATCCTCCATTCAGGGTCATGACATTTAAGGCCATGGTCACACACAATAAAAATATTGGAGTCCCTAAAGCCTGATGAGCATGCAACTATCTTTGTATCATTCTGTAGTGGTAAAGACCTGATTTTCCTTCTGAAGGTTAGTCTGTGCAGCATGATCAGAGTTGCTTACCTCCATCAAACTGTCACCACTTAGTGCCCAACACTGAACATCAGTGGTTCCCCTCTCAGATCATGGAAGACATACTTATTATTGATGAGGTCAATCTTCAGTATTTCATTCCTACTTACCTCCCCTATAACTACTATTGGACAATTTCAGCTATTACCATATTGGCCTATCTCTGTTTCATAGTGATGTGCTGTGTGCAAGCATAATATGGTTGCTCTGTACAAAGGACAGCCAGGGTGGTATCTTGGTACATTTTCCCCCTCCCCCAATCCACTCACCCTTTGCAATGTCAGTAGCACTTTGCAATAGTAGTTGTGATAGTAATGCGTGTCTCTCTAACAAATTTTTAAATACCTTTATCCAGCCATGCCCTTGTGACTATGAAAATGGCATGCCTATCAGATTTCTGAGGGAAATGAACTGCTATATTCTCAAAATCATTCGGAAGTTCCTCCATAGCTTAGAGCTTAACAAAGCGCTTCTTCCTCTCAGCACAGCAGGCTACAATAATGCGGACTAACTGCATGACATAAATGCTTAATTTATTTACTGCCTGTTCTCATTCTAAAAATATTATTGTTTTCACACAAACTTTTACACAAATATCCTCAAGGTTAATATAGCTGACTGCATAGCTTAATAATGTTCTGTTTGAAAACTTAGTGAAGGCATAAGGGGTTTATATATTCTGTTCTTCCACCCACATGGTTCTGTGTTCACCATATGGATCATTGTTTATACCAGACAAACATTGCTTGCATGCTAACATTGCTTGCATGCAATATTTAGAGAATCTGGTTCAGAATCCTTTATAATTATTGGGTAGGCTATACATTGTCACCGTGTGAAATGAATGTGTTTGCCCTTGGTTTTCTTTATGTAAACATATATGCCACTTCAATGAAAGAGGACATATTTGCAAGAGCATAACATGTTTGATGGCCATACATTAGACAGATTTGGAACTGACATGCAGTTAACAGGAACACTATAAACTTGTCTCAAGGAGTCAAATCTTCATTCAAAGTGGTACTATTAGGGATTTAGGTACTAGCATCTCCCTGGTACAATTCACTCAACCAACTGTAGGTTTCATAATTTTGGCTCAAAATTTTTACTTCTTTTCCAGTCAACAGACCTTCACATAAGGAATGGGACTTACCACAATGGTTGCTCAAAATTCCTGTCTTAACAAATTTTGGAATATTTTACGCTATTTACCCCTTTTGTGAACTTAACTCTACCAGACTTGATTGTTTAACCCCTTAGCCAAACATCACATGCTGTGAAAGAGAAATTTCTGGTCAGACATATTTAGAGCTGGAGCCCATTATTGTTAATAGAGGAATCTATCTTTGTCTGTTTTAAATACACTGATGTGTATGTATAGTAGGCTTACAGTATTAAAACAAATAGAAATAAAGATCCACTTCTTAAATTTTCCAATTACTTGGCTAGTGTTATTTAGTATCAGTATTAACATTTTATCAAGCAGGAGTGGTTGTAGTAAGGTTTTGTTTTGTGCTCAACTCCGCAATTATCACAACAATACAACCAGCTTATGTGTAACAACCAAGGGATTAGTTGACTTTGTTAGACCTAAGCTCTCAAAGTACAAGCCCAGACAATTGATTTGATTTTTCCCCACAAAACTTAAGATGGTATTGCAGTTCTCATAATTGGAAGCTTTATTTGACTTTATACTTTGCATGAGTTGGCAGTTTTAGAAAGTTCAAGTTAATATGAAATAAATCCATCTTTCCTTGTTACTTAAAGGGAAATACTGCATTTAAATTCACCAACATTGTGTACGAAGAAAATTCCTTTTATCATTATTAAACCGTTAGTCTCACCAATGAACTCTAGCAATAGCCTTATCTCCTCAAAATATTTTGAATTACAAGAGTAATGGATGTTGCATCATTTGATTTTTTGAAAGTTTGGGTGAACAAATTATTTTTGTGCTACTAGTAACTGAATTCCTTCCTGTGAGCACATTATTTTTTGAAAAGGAGGCTACCATAATATCAATTAATATTGGTTAAAAAGTATGAAAATTTTCTGTAAAACAAATGCAATATTTCCCTTTGAATGATGAAGGAATATTGTACACCAGGGGCATAGCCAGTTTTTTTGTGTGAGGGGCAAAATGGACTCATCGTCCCCATTCTTGACCGCCGTCCTGGGTGCAGGGGTATAAGGAGAGGGGGACACCCCCATCCCCTTTTGAAAATTTTTTGCTATCTTAAAGGCCTTAGGTGCAAAATGGTGCTATATTTTGTTTCTTTTTATACTAGATCCCAGTGTTCTCCACGAGGGGTTATAGAGGGGCGACCCGCCCTCTGAGTGAAAATGGCCGCCACTCAAAAATAGTTAACGCCCTAAAAAAATCCAGCTTCCATTTTCAAGTCCATATTACTTCATGACACATGTACAAGTCAGTACGAAGGTAAACTTTCTCATCCCTCCACGGGTGGCGCCAGGGAGGGGGGGCAGACTCCATACCATGCCGTTGCAAGGCATATGTGTGGCAAAAAATTTGTGTAAGCTAGAGGAAAATTGTTCCGCGCTGATTTAATGTTTTTCCCGGAATCTAAACTGTGGAAAAGCGCGCAAAGCATGTGAAATTTTTTTGGGTAAGCCTACACAAAAAAGAATCTGTACTTACTTAAAGATTACTGTATATAAGTCAGTTGTTTGAGCAGTTGGTCCCTATCGGGCACAACTTACATTGTACTTCCCTCCTCGAGTCACTAGCCGTACGGCACGACAGACACGAGAACATTAACTAAGTTTAGCGAAATGAGATGAAATTCCCGACATTTACATAAATCCATGAATTCTACTTAATAAGTTACTTGCAAAGGTGGAAAGGGTTTGCACTTTATTAGCTATAAGTACCGGAACTGAGGAAGAGTGGGCAAAGGGTACCAAAAATTTTGGGTTTTATCTCAGAAATGACCCTTTGGAAAGCCAAAATTAGTAAACCGACCATGCGTGGAGACAGAATTTTTCCCACAGCGGCCAGGGCCATGCCAGCAACCCCAATTTTTGACAGCCCCTATTTTGAGGGGGCGGTGAGAAGGGAATACAAATAAGTCTACTTATCTCATGCCATTGCAGGGCATATTTTGCATAATATCACTTAATACTTCAGGAGCTGTGTTGCACACGGAAACTTCTTTTGAGTCTAAATCGTGAAGTTTCAAAGCGCACAAATTGGGCAAAAACTTTTGGTAGGCTTACACAAAAAACTTATGTAATCATTAAGAACAAAAAGAAAAATAGAAACTGTAGGAGTTGTAGACCATATCAGTGATAACATACATTGTGTCGAAACCACCTGAACTACCCGATGGAATAGCCAAACTTTACTCCGTAAGTCGCACACCAACTGACCTACCACATGGCACGCACAAGAGAACAGCAACTATAGGCTTTGTGATATGGGGCGAAATCTACAACCTCTACATAACCTGTGTACTCTGCCTACCTGTTACTTGAAGAGGTTGACAGGACTAATGCTATCTAGCTATGTGGAATGGAAGTATTGAAGAAACTGAGGGGGACTCTTTAGCGCGTGTAGCATGCCGAAAATTTTGGGTTCTTGCTAGAGAAATTGTCCTCTTGAGAGCAAAGACAGGTAAACCGTCAGGGAGACTAGTCGCTATCGGAGACTGCATACTTTATCGTATCCCTCCCTTCTCTTGCGGTTTTTTCTTTTTGCTCACCTTTTTTTTTTTGTGCTCTCTTTCATTTTTTCAACATCTCCCATCGCACCCCCAAAATTTCTGTTGGGGGGCACTCTGCACCCCTGTCCCCCCTCTGGCTACGCCCCTGTTGTACGCATATTTCCAATAACAGGTATTACCAATTTTTGGTTTACCAATTCACAGTATTAGCCAATACTGATGGGACATAAATGTAGGAGAAAAGATCTTATTGTGCTCATCACCAAAGGTGATTGTGTACTACAGTGAAGTATTTACATTAACAAAATATTGGAACTCATAGTCAGATTTTAGAAAGTATTGTAACTTTGTGTGAACTTAAATTTAGTTTTAGCCATATTGGTGGGATGGGATGGGCAGTTAAGGTAAATTTTACCAACACTGATAAAAGTCGAAAATAAGGAACAGCAGCTGATGTATATATTGGATATTGATAATTTGTCAAACAACAGTGAAAGGTTAACTACATGTAAATCTGATGCAACCGTTGATGTAGTAATTTAAATGGCAAAAACTTTGACATTTAATTCCCTTTCTCTTGTTCCTCTGAATTATGCACTTCAATTAAGAGTACATTTGAGGGTCCCTGAGCTCTCAAGTGACCTAATTTACAGTCATAACCTTACTTGAAACTGTGTGATAGTTCTTCTGTAATGATGACATAAAAGGTTGTATTTTCAGAATGAAACACATTTCCACTGGAATGCCCTCCTCCCCCCCCCCCATCTTTGTATATATATTGATGGACTAAATTGGACTAAATTGTGTTAGACATGATGCGTAATGATCAGCTGAAAAGTAGTGGTAACAATTACCAACGAATTGTGCTGGAGGATTGTATCAGAGCTATTTGTTTGTGAATAGAAGATACAGGTGAATGTTATTGAAGACATTTCACCTAAGCAGCTAGATTGTTGATGATAAATTTAAAGCAGGTCACAGCTTTAAAACATGGTAGAATATGTTTTGACTGGTTTGCAGTTCATAGCCTTTGCAGTAGCTCACATTTTGCCTCTGGAGTTATTGTAGACCTTTTCTTGATGTCGAAAAAGATAAAAGAGGCCCAGTTTTGGTAATTTTGCAAAATTGCTTGCAAGAAAAGGCTTTCAGTAATTCTTTTTACAAAATTGGTTGTGTATTGAATTTCATCAGTGGATGAACAAATTTTAATCTCTGGTAAAGGCTTGTGTAAGACTTTGGAAAGTCTTTTGCAGATTAATTCCACTTTCTTGTCTCTGCCTTCTCAAGTAACTCCCACATTTATTTTGGGCTTAACTTCAAACTGCACTTAACTTGAAATCCATGTCCCCAGTGAAAAATGATTTCAGATGGGGGTAAAGGGGGGGGGAAGGATGAGTAGGGGGAAGATTTTGCAGTCACCTTTTGCATTGAACCAGTGATGTATGTAAAGGATTAATCTGCATTGCCTAATCCATACTTTCTGTTTACAAATGTAACCCTCTATTTACCACCCAAAGTACAACATAGTTAAGTAGCATAGCGATGGAGTAGCTCAAAGGGCTGTTTGAGCTTTTGTCATATGCGTCTGCCACTCTATCTAGCTGTCTATCATGTCTGTTCACACTTGTAGAAATGCTGTCAAAAGTGCTTGAACTGAGATTGAAAACCTCAGCAGTTTTAACACTCTTGAGTCACTTCCATGACACTGTAATCATATTGTCACAGCTGGATAGCCAGCCTAGAGTAGTGTCTGTGGTACCATACAAGTCCTGTGGTGGTGCCATGTAGGGGCAAGGGGACCATGTTGCACTGGGTCTGGGGTAGACTGCACCAGACCCCTTTGAAGGATGTTTGTGCAAACTTCGTAAGGTTTCGTATGGTCCCAGTCTCAGCTCTCTAGGAGCTGCAAGAGAAACTATGTCTTCTCTTTGAGGAAACTTGGAAAAAACAAGTTATACACAGGCAGGAGAAGGGTCTTTGTGCCTGTTTGCAATAATACTCAGAATTCAAGGGTCATAGATGGAAGTTTGTACATTTACAATACTTTGAAAATTACTTCAGAAAGGACACTCCCACTTTTTCCATAATGGTGTTAAAAAAAATTCAGTTTGTGTGAGCTTTTACAATTTCATTTGTTTGAAAAAGTCCACCTGACCTGCTGCATGGTTGTGTCATGCTGTCATCAAATTTGTGATCAAAGCACAAGCTTTGGGCATTTGTTTGTTGGATTCTTTGAAACAAGTTCATCTGCTTCAAAGAATCAGCTCTCGACTTTGCTCTGCAAATGTAATTACAAAGAGTGAATCTTGCACTTCTAATTTAGCTGCTCAACCACAAAAATAACTGTGTTAGTTTGTGACATAATTCCCAATGAAGAACCAGGCAAGTATTTACTTCAGCTAGTGGAATAAGGTTCAAAGGTCATCTTGACTTAAATATAACCATGTTGCCTGTGCATTACATTCTGGTGGCATTTGCAGAAGAAATTAAATAATAAGTCACTCAGAATGAAATTATCCTTTGTCAAGTTGGATGGAGGTTGTAATGCAATTAAATTCTGATTAGCTGAATCATTGAGGACATGGAGCTGTTACTATATAGGCCTTGTTAAAGGTTTCATAGGCAGTTTGCATGAATGAAGGCAGTAATGTTTGAGACAGTTCTGTCTTGCACTTTTGCAAGGCAGTTGAGCTGCTTGTTGAGTCTTGTATGGGGGGTGTGCTTTTTGGAGTACTGTAGTTTCATGTTTAAGTCTTCACTAGGAGATCTTGCCAAAGACTTTTCTTGAAAAGTAGTATATGGGCTGCAAAGGACCTTGGTAGTTAGGATCTGTAACAGCAAACTAATGGAACACCTATGCACATGCACAAACAAGTAACAATGAACATAATATGTAAAAAACCTTTGAACTTCTGACATGATAAGAGTGAAAAAAACAATGGTAAAAATCTTCATAGGGCATAAGAATGAAAAGTTTTCATCTGATATGAAGGAAGTAAGTCTCAGTTTGATACAAATTCCCTTAATGACTTTGGAATAAAGAATCATTTCAATTTAAAAGAAGTCTCCAGATGAGCTGCTCTTTCTTTCAACTTTGTGTGTGTATAAAAGCTTTGAAGCATGAGCTGTGTACCAATGTTTCTTTTTCTCCCTCTTTCTGCCTTCTCCCCTATCCCTCCCTCCAGTCCCTCTCTCTTCCTCTTCCTGTTTGAAAGCTTTGTGGGGAGTAGAGATGATTGCCTTTTATTTGTAAGTGTAGGGCTCATAGATTCCCAAACCAGGCAAGTTTTGGGGGTTTTAAATCTTATAAACTTGACTGACAAGCAGCAAGTAAGTTGATTTTGCCAAGGTGTCTTTTGACTTAGACTGGTGGATTGTCTGTGATGAATATTATTGGATGGAGTTCCATCTCTCTTTGGATAGTTTTCATTTCATGCATACATTCATATTGCTGTTTAAATCAGTCAATAGTGCCATCCCTCATTTCATGGTGGAAATTTCAAATTAGAAAAAAAAAAGAGGGGAAGAATCAAAAGAAAACCAATTCCTTACAGTTCCTGTTGGTTGATTGATTGAATTGAGATGAGCTACGCTCTGCCTCTTTCAACATGACCTTATCATCAGTTAAATTAATGTTTAAGATGTAGCTTCTACAATCTTGTTTGGTGACTTTTATTAGTATCAAAGGCTATGATATTTATCATTTACTCAAATGCCACAGCTTGACCCAGTAGTGTGTGAAGATAAGAATTCCATAGACTTTATGTATCAGGTTGGGATAGGACTTAATAGCCATTACTTCTCTGGATTGGGATGGTTTGACAATTTTTGTTGGCTTATCACAGGGGTGATGCATAAAAAAGGAGGTTTTAACATCTGCTTGATCTCAGTTTGAGATTTTTTTAATATTGAATAGTTACTTAATTCTATTGATCCAGTTGTTACTTCTTTGACAACCAAGCTAACAGTGAAACAGTTGTTTTTCCAAAAGAAGTTTGATCATGTGAGCACGATGAAGGGTTTATAACTTGATGTCCATGAGGTCACATAGTTTTATGATAACTTGGTGGGAAATGATTACCATACAAGGGCTTTCATAATGCTTGGGCAAATTAATCAACTTTTGTTTCAGAGTTGTAACTCTTTTGTTCATACCCGAGTCGTACGTTTATGAGAGAGGTGGATGGCCGTAAGATGTGCATAAAATAAAGGCCCTATAATCTTTCCCCCAATCATGTTTTGGATTATGATAGTAATCTAAATACAGTTAGTGACTGCACTTGGATATTACTTCAGGTTGGTCAGTGATGACTAGTGCGGTCAGTTGTGTTCCCAGTTGCTCACACAGCATGTTGATATGGCCGTGAACAATTTTAACTCAGTGCAAGGTACTGTAGTTTTGTCAGGGAGTTGTATTAAACAGGTGAACAGGTGTTTCTTGCTTAAAATCAGAGGAGGGGCTAGGACTATTTAAAGTATGTTAGGAGAATTTATATTGTCTGGGGTAAGGTTGTAGGCTCTTGAAATTCTTGAATAAGTTTTCAGGGTAAAATGGTTACCAACAATTTTGATTTTAAATGACAACTTTTTTAAATATTTGTAGATAAAAGGATAAAAAAAGTCCTAAAAGAAAACAAAGTGTTGAAGGCAAACTTAAAAAAATGATGTAAAAATTAAAGAAAGTATGAAAATGACCCAAATGTTAATGACAACTTGATGTCAGCTTGAGAGGAATTGTAAATTCACCCAATTCTATGTTTTTGGCCCAACAGAAGACGATATTCAGATGTTGAGGGAGATCATGAGTAGCTTGAAAGATGAAGGGGGTGGAGGTGACGTACCACAGATGGAGATACCTCCAGATGAAACAAATATTACACCAGCATCACCAGGTTTGTTGTTATATAATGATTGAGGTGTCTTTGTTACTCCTCATTTACCTCCTGTTTATATGTATGTATTCTCTAATTGCCAGCAATTACCATGGCAGAACTTTTAGCACAGTGAGACCCCATAATGTCAGAGGGTATTCTATACCCTATCAATTATCATCATATATGCTTGCTCTATTTATAGGCATGTTTAGCTGGTGTAAACTTCCAAAATTAAAGTTTGAGACATTTTGAGATTTCTACCCCTTCGTCAGTGGGAGATAGTATTTACCACATTGAAATTAGAAGATAATGAGAATTTCATATATATTCACTAAAAGGTCCAATTTCAATTAAATGAAAAGTGTTTTTACCAAAGTATGGTAAAACGTAAAACTGTCTAAATAATTTTTTGAAGTGCTAACAGAATATGATGTGCTTGAAAAAGGGGATGTAAGAGAAAAAAAATTATGAAAGGTTTATGAACCCTGAATTCTTTACAAAGACTCCTCTGAAAAGCAAGTACATTACAGCATAAATTCATAGACTTGTAATTATTATTTACCCTTCCTGGAGGGGAATAAAATGTAAGTTCTAACATTGTTTCAAAACTCAGTAGTACAGTTTGTTATAATAATTTTCAGTGATAAAACCAGTAATAAAATGAAGCATTTGTTAATTTGTGTAGTTTTTGCATATTAGTAGCTGATGATTGAATGATGAAACGAGGACAAAGAACACGTATACATGTACAGTCTGTTTGGCTCCTCCTTACCTCCTATTTACATATGTATACCATTATTACCTACAATAACCGTCTGGCAACCAATAATACCGCGGGAATACCTATGACCTATGACCTAAAATCTAACTCTTCCTTCTTCATTTTGCCTTCCTGTTAACCACGTCTTGTAACCTACGTCTGGTAAAACCGTCCTGAAAAGTGTCCATTCCATCTGCTTCCTGCAAGTTAAGTCTCAGACATGCAAATTATAAACACCAAAACATCGCCATCAATTACATCTAACTGTCCATGTCAACAAGAGAGAACGGATACTCACATACACTTTGGAATCCAGTGTTTCACAAATATTTCAAGGTTGATTTGTAGAAATACTCTGGTTTGACAGAAGTTATTATTGCTGTTGTCATATTTCATGGTATCTTTGAATTTTACAGTATTTCCTTTGACATACTTTCATGTAGATACCATGGAAGAAGTCATAAGTCCTACCAGCTCAGATGGAGAGACAGAGGAAAGAGATGTCATTGATGGAGAAGGAGGAGGAGGCATGCAAGAAAATGAGGTGGGAGATGAGGATGAAGAGGAAGATGAACATTTGGAAGAGGTGGAGGAGGAGGATGATGATGATGAAAATAATGACAGTGAAGAGGCAGATGAAATGGCTGATTCAGTTAGTTTGGGTGAGATTATATTTCATCATGATTGACAGGCAAGATGTTTGTGACATGCAAGAGTTCATTGAAGCATGCCAAAATAAAATTGTTGTCAAACGGAACAGAAGTGCTCCTAGGTATCAGCATTTATTTATAGAGATTTGAATCTTCAAGTCACAAATTTTGGATTGGATTTACTGATGTGTGAACTTTCTGTTTATTAAGGACAAGACACTTCATCTGTATGTGGGCTTTCATATTGTGTAGAAGTGGTTTAAAGGAATAGTATTAACACTGCATTAACATGACACACAGGAAATTTTGTCATTATTAAACCATTCACCAGTTAACTCTGGCCATACCTTTTCTTCCAGCAAATGTTATACATTATATAGTGCAATGAAAATTGTTGCATCCTTTGAAAATTTATAGCTTTGGGTATACAAGTTATTCTTGATCAGTGAAGCAGGGAATTTCTGTCTGCAAGAACCTGTATTCTTAAAAGTAAAGTTACCCAGCTACCACAACTTGAATTACCTATCATGCCATTATTAGTCAATAGGTTTTTGTTCTGCAAATGTAGTATTGCCATTGCTAGTTTAAAGTAGAGACTTTACAGTGATTGCACTGCCTTGATTATTTCATTCACTTTTATTTTATCCTTTCCAGATGAAGACTTAAGTCGACTTCGAGCAGTGACTAACAAAGTGCAAAGGTTCAAGGAGCAAAACAGACCATGGATGTCATCTGCAGTAAGTTGCAGTCCCTTTTTTATGAATATTCATGAGGTCTTGTGGGTGTGAATTTTCCCGGAAGGCTTAGTGCTGGGAACGGAAACCTGTTGCAGTTCTCCTTGACTGCAGAGTAATTAACAAATTTGTATAGATTGTAAGAAAAGAGTGCTTCTAACCACATAGCTTAGTTCATTTGTTCAGGGTTGACTCGTTCTCAAGAAACCAGATTTGAAAATAAATCATGGCTTTATATTGTATTTACAGTTGAAGGTAATGTTTTTGAAATCTTCAACATACATTATAAACATTATGAAGAGGAAAGCATGGATTTCTGTATCAAAGAAAGAATTTGACATGGAATTGTTTGTACAAGAAATTTGCCAAAAATGTAGGTATCTACTAATTTAAATTGCAAAAATAGAACATTCCAAAATCAAATTCTAGAATCACACATTTGAATAATCTGTATTAAGTCACATATTCCAAACAAGGTTTTATATGTTATATGTTGTATTTTGTATGCCTATGAATGTAATCTCAGATCATGTATATTCATTGTTGGTATCTAGCTGTTGTTGTTGTTCTTTTTTCCTTACCTTCAAATTTAAAAATGTTACTTTTTTAAAAGTTTCACAAAATTTGTCTCTCCTATATTGTCTGTTACTTCAAACAAGGCCTTATCTGAACCATGCTACAATCTTGGACAAAATTGATTGGGACACTTTGGGACCTGTCACATATTTTCAGCATGTCTTCTCCTTTACCCCTTATTCAATATTGAGAAAACGAAGTGTGCACTTTTTTCTTCAGCATGCAACTTGTACTCACCTCCAAAACCAACATTGAGGTAGGGAGCAGGGATATTTCCCAGATAATTTTGTTCAGGATTGTAGCTGTCTGGAGTGGATGTACAGGATTATATGGAATACATGTGAAGGGGTTTGTCATAGGGCCAGGTTATTCATAAACAAAGGAGATAGCCTGACAGTGAGGGACATTGTTGAAAAGGGTTAGTAAGATGCTTTGAATGCATATGGATCATTCATTGTATAAGGCACCATGTCCAAATAGAAAAGCTGCAGCAGCCTCAAAGCTGTAGTAACTGCAGCCAAGCTTTGTTTTGATTCCTATTAAAATAGGATTGAATTTATCTTGCTAAATTGCAATTTGCATAGGAACGAAGTGTGGCTTAGGTTTTGACATGGTGCTGAAAATATGTTTTATTGATGGAACTATTATACGTAGTGTTGACATAGTGGGAAGTGATCACTATGAGGTAGCAGACTTGTATACAGAGCTGCATTTAAAAGTTGTTGATCTTCTTGAGGGGGTGTAAATTCCCTGGAAGCTTTACATTCACCACAAGTGTTTCAGTGAACAAGTCTCTGAAATGTGCAATATAAAAAGATAAAGTGGTGACTTAAGTTTTATGAAGGACTCTAGTAAACAAATTTACACCCACGTCAATCCAAGTATGGAAGTGTGGGTCATGTGTAGTAGCATGTACAGTGGCTTAATGATCTCAGAGATAAGATGGATGTAAGGGAAGTACATGTGCCTGAGTGTGTATCCCCATTTGCCAATGGTTTGCTACATCACTTCATCAGTGGAGGTTATACCAGGTGGTAAGTTGCTGATGTCTCATAAAATGGAACAAGGACTCATTCATGTAGACTCTGTTCATGATTTATTTGTTTTAACTAAATTTGAGCTTATGTAAGCTTAAAATTGTGTTTGATACAGTCCTCACTTAAGATATTTTGGTGGTCTGAATTAAGAGAAACTTGAAAAAACCTCCCCAAACACTTCTGCCTAATTTATCCCATGTGCAGTTAATTGTTGTTCAGAGCATGTCATCGATTTTGACCTCTATGTTCCTAAGAATGCTGCATTTGAAGAATAATGCAAGCTTCTCCAAACATGGTGGCTGCCAGTGTGCCTAGCACTCAGTAAGTAGGTTTGGATTTGTGTGAATAAGGCTTGGGCAAATTACCTGACTTTACCTAATGAAGAAGAGTCACAACTCCTTGCAGGGAGTCAAGAAATGACTCCACTTCCCTTGGGTTTGGGACTCCTGGGTTATTTTCAATTCTGTCAAAAATATGCAGAAAATCATATTTTGGGGTTTATGGTTTGTCAGGTTTTACTGAAGTATTGTAACAAAGCTGGCTCTTTTGATATTTTCCTCTATTCAATAGCAAGGTGTTTCTCTTTATGTGGCTATAACCATTTTCCAATCAGTTAGCCACCTTAGCCATCGACTGAAGCCTGTAAGGGTGTTTAAAATTCAGTGGAAGGCTAAGTGGTTGCAACTCCTTAACAGTTACCGAGCCTTAGGTACCTGACTTCAAAAATAGTCCAATCATCCAGCCTAGTGTGAAGTTTCAGGGGGTCCAAAACCTGTGACCTGCCTCTTTGGCTTGTAACCAAAGGAACCAGGGTGAATGGGGGGACTGTGGTGCTTTTTAATGGTCACAGATGCATACAACTTATCGATCAAATACTCCACTAAACATAAACTTAGCCCCTTTGAAATATGAGTTGCTGACTGCACACCTATCAGTAACAGCCCTCAAGGCAGACTTTCCTCAGTTGTGGCCCAAGAAAACCTGGGATACATAAAAATTTATGATTGCTTTCATTCAAATGTTTGGCATTGCTTTATGAACAGAAGCATCTTGTTGGTGTGTTGCATGTGATTGCCAGTTAAGTGTCTGGGATGTTTCTCTGGGACACCATAAAATTGTTGATATGGGTATCTCAAGAGTTGATTCTGGGGTAATTGCCACATGCACATCTTTCAGGACGCTCCATTTGCCAATGAAATTGTCAAATCAGTCGTAACTCTGTTTGATGGTAACATGGTAATAAAACCACATATCAGGAGGAACCTAGTGGAGTAAAGACGTCACGAGTGCAGCTACCTCACAACAGCAGAAAGGAGATAACGTGTACCCAGTTATCAGTATCTCATAATTTAGAAGGATCCATTGAGTGCCCGGATACCATTTAGAGAGAATGACAGGGATTACGCCAGGGGTAAAAGAAGGGAAACAAATTCTTAAGGGCCTTTTAATGTAAGGCTAGTGCCACAAGAAAGTAAAGGCAATTTACAAAATACCTTTACTGATATCAGCATCGTAAAGTAAAAGCTGTCAGTTGAAAACCTGATCAAAGAGGTCGTTGTTTGTGTTTGAAGATAAAAAAGCATCTTAAGAAATTTATTGGGCATTAAAAAAACTGGATGTGGAAACAGTTATTGATGAAATACAGAATGCAGTCAGTACTGGGAATTGGTTTGCAAAACTCTCTCAAAGGAAAGCTATTTTTGCTTTAATGCTTTGTAGTGGCAAGTAATTGGTGAGCAATATGTTTATGTTAAATGTCATAAATATTTAATCATCATTTAGTGTCAGGTTTTTGCAGAATTTTTGTCTTTGTGACTGTATGTAATGCTGAAGGTCACAATAGTCTTATATTGTAGTGGCTATGTTTGTCTTGTTATGATTCTCTTGTCAGTTACTGGCTCACTGAATAACTGTCTTAATATATACCCCATGTATAAAAGTTCATCAGCTTTTGAAAAGGTTTCCTCTTAAAAGCTAAGCAAGCACTAGTATTTGGAGTGAAAGGAAAACTGCCTTGTAATTGTTAGACCTTGAAGTTAGAATTTATTAAGTGTTGACTATTACTTTCAGTTCCTTTGTTGTAATTTTATGAAATATTTACCACATATTTATTACTTTCTTGAAAACATCCTTCGTGTTCTGAAGTGCAAGTACTGTTACTTGTCATTTGCAAGTACATTAGGTTGAGACAAGGATGGAGGATGTTATCATGCTGAGATTGGAGGGTAGGAGGGAGGATACATAGTGGAGGTTGTTGGTCAGCAATCCTGAGGGAGAACTTGGTTATTGAGTAAGGTTGAGAGTGTTCTTTTACTGAACAATGAAAGTTGGAGACAGCAATGAAATTTTGGAGATACAGACAACATTTGTGGCAAATGATTAGCTTAATTAATAATGTGCACTAAATACTGTATGTAATAGATTTTGATGAAGAGCATGGCTAATTCTCAACTGAATAGGATGAGAAATAAGTTTGCAAAGGGACTTCAAGAATGAAAGCAGGTTTAAATAATTCCATCTCAATCTGTAGGCATCTACAATTGGGGTTTCCCTGATGGTGGAAGGCAAACAGTTCTATTTAATTTTAGATATGGCCTTTGGTAGCAATTGCTTAGGAGTGGTCAAAACAAGCAAAAGATCTCATATGCAAGATTGTAGCTGTAGTGATCAGTAGCCATCAAGAATAAACAGAACTCCCATTGCCTGACTTGTTCTTGGTATGAATTTGCAGTATGCCAACTAACAGAAAATTGAGTAAAAAATCTGAAATGGAATTCTACCCCACCCCCCTGCCTCCCCCCTTATAAAAAAGTACATTTCTAGAAGGCATATAAGTTTCAAAGGACTCCTGTGAAGGCCTTTGCCCTGGCCCAGGTCTATGTCTATCAGAAAACCCACTTTCTACAGTATTTTGGGCACTTAATGGGCCAGCACTTAACTTGGCCTATCTAGAACACTGATTATGTGTTATATTAACATGTATCCTTCAGCAGGTATTATATTTTGTACACCAGAGGTGTTAAGACTGACTGTAGTTTTATACTGATATGGTTTGTAGTCAGTATTAGGTTGGAGTAGGTTAGCACTCAGTTATCAATGCCAGAATGTACGGAAGCTTCATGGAGGTACAAATTCATGTGAACTTACCAGTATGGCCATGAAATGGTTTAGTCCATGACAGATAAGTAGGAAGTGTTTTTGATAGGCACTTGCAACAACTGTAGAAAGAAAAAACAAGGATTCTTGATATCATATCACAATATTAAAAAACATTATATTATTTTCCCAACAGGAGGAGAGGCGAGAGAAACTGTCCAGGTTTAGCACCTCTTGCCCAGTGTTGATGGAAGAAGGAAAACACAGCACAGGTAATTGTTAGTTCATTGGCAAATGTCCATGGACTTCTCATAAATATGTTCATAGGATCATGTCAGTGCCTTCCCATTGGAGCAATTATGGTCCAACTATATGGCCACCAGGCTTCTTTTGACTTAGGATTTTGATGATGAATGTGCATCATTTCAGGCAAAATATAGCCTAAAGAAAAGACATGGAAATATTTCATACTGATCACTGATTTTTTCCAAGCCTGGTTATTTTTGAAAATGTTTCATGGTTTTGTCATTTATAAGTGTATGCTCAGTCACTAGAATCCAAACTTTACTTAAATGATATTAGTTCGCACAATCTTGGTAAGCCAGATTTGTACCCTAATCTTATATTCAAGTAACTGCCTAACTTTTCCAATCTCCTCACATTTCTCTACCAAGTAACTTGCATGTTTCTGATCATATGACATATTGACAAAGGAGCTATTTTGATTAGATATAATAATTCAACTAATTTAACGATAAAATTTTGTCATGTGATTGAAAACAGCCATATACGATTAAGCATACGTGGGTATATAAATTCAAATGGCCACTGTAATTGCCCTTAAGAATCCTAGTGCAAACAGCACCACTTTTAAAGCTTACAGCTCATTGATCACCCTAGATGAATAAAACCTATCACAATTTTTTTTTTCAAGTGAACTCAATGTATGTCCATCAGGGAATTCCCCTCAATCCATCAAGTCATCTCACCAGTGATGATATGCTTGTAACTGGTATCCAACCCCTCTCAAGTTATTTGTAATTAGATTGCTGTACTTATAATAGGAAGTTCCAAATTATGCTCTACCATTTCTTGCTGTGGCAAACATTTTGGCTTCCGTCTGTGTCTCAGCAAGTTGCACTGTGTTTCTGGTAGGTTTTGCATCCTTTGTTCTCAAGGTTTCAAAGACAGGAAGCGTGTGAGCTAGATAAGCATTGTAAGACATCTTGGACAAGTATTTAATGCTTTGGTTTCAGGTGTGCCAGGTGTGGACAGCTTTGAGCATGTAAATGTTTCATGCACATTGGCACCAGTGAAGCTGTTAATTCAATTAGCTCTGTTACCTTCGGTCTTCATTTTGAATGTTGTATTTCTCAGTGACAACTCTTTAATTCTGTTTCATATAATTTTTGTGAGTGAACTTTCCACAAGAGCATTAGCCTAGTGCTTGGAAACCTCATATAATTATCTCTGTGAGTAATGAAAGACAGTCAATCCCGTGCCTTGTGTAATACCCTCTGTCGTAAATTTCTGGTATGGTTTTCACTTTTCTGTCTTGAAAAAAGTGCAACATTTATATTTTTAGTAAGTGTTATGATTGGACCTGATGAACAGGATATCATTGATTTAAGGTGTCAGTATGAAGAATTGTTGTGTATTTTAAACAAGACAATATCTATGTTACCTGAGCTATAAATCCATTCAGTGGTCCTCTGATAAATGAAGCCCTGGAGCTTGGCTTTTCAACCTGTCGATTTTGGTAGAGTGATTTAAATTTGTACGTTTATACAGAGGCCTGCAAAGGATTGCAAAGAGTGCTGGGTGATGTTCGTAATGGAATGTATGGGATGAATAAGTTATAACAGAGTTTGTTTTGGCAGTGTACTCTTGAGAACTACTGTTACTACACTGTAAATGATTTAGTGTTATTACCAGATATTGTTAAATCAAACAGTCACATAACAAACTTGCAAGTTCAAAAAATATGAGCACTGAATGTGTGTCATTAACAGTGGATGGAGTTTTCTCAAGTTCTGTGGAATCTTATCAGATTATCTGACATGAATGACATTATTATTGTAGGGATATGTGCAGTAGCTAAAAGTTGTTTACAAACTCTGTTGTATTGGAATCTGTAGTCCTGAATTCAAAACAGTTTGGTTTAATCATAACTGATACAAGAACCCAGTAAGTCTTCAAAGTAACTTGTAAAGCTATTCTCAGTTAAAGGAGGTGGTAGATTGACAAAGTGTCATAGCCAGCCTTTCAGCGGGTGATGCAAAGTGATTTTAAGTACAATAACCTTAATATTTTCCATGTTGTGATTGCTTGGGAACTTGTGAAAATAACATCTCTGCATAGTTATGATTGTGTGGATGTTAGGAACAGTTAATGGTAAGGAACAGTTTTATATTTTGTAAGGTCTCTTTTCATTAAGATATGAGATGTTGGCTTCCTTTTTGATTCCTTGCCGAAGGCAGGGGAGGAATCTCTGCAGTGGTGATGTCGTGTGTGTATGTATGTGTGTATGCATGTATGTTTGTATGTGACACTTAGCTTGTAAACACAATATCTCAAGATAGCAATTATCGACAGTTTTCATATTTGGTATATAGATTTGTCATGTTGAGAGGAAGAACCCTATTGTTTTTGGTAGAGGTTAAAGCTTATTTGAGGTCATTAGAGGTCAAAAATTAAAATGTTATTAACATGATATATGAAGATGGAAATCACAGTAGCTATTCGTTCTTAGTATACAGATATGTCTTGTTGAGAGCAGGGACTGTTTTGTTTTTGGTGGAGGTCACCAGTCATTTGAGGTCACCAGAGGTCAAAAACTGAACTTTGTAAATATCACATTTCAAGGGAGGAAGTGTAGACAAATCTCTTCTGAGTTGTTTTTTTCTATTTTGTTATTTAAGTTTTGGTGGGGTTTAAAGGTCATGTTAGGGCAGCAGGGGTCAAATTGTGAATGCATCATAAAAATGATGTAGTTAAGAACTAAAAATGTGAGGGATAAATCTCTGTGTAACAAAGCATCCCCCTTTCGGCAAGGAATGGCTAAGCCTTTGGGCATTCTGGTTTCTGTAAATAATTAATGTTAAAATATTGCTGTCAGCAACAATGATAGTCATTTTTTGTAGATAATCATCATACATTAGTAGAAGTTTGATAAATACAGTAATACAAAAAGAAACCTCAGCCAAAACAGCCTGTATTAAGTCATAGTATAAGGGAAAGTTACAGAGCATCCTAAATTACAGTGTATGTTTAGCAGTAGTGATAGGTTAAGTTATAGTGTACATTAAGTTGTAGTGTATGGGTAAATTATACAGTATTGTAAGTTGCATGTGAGTATTAAAGTTATAAGTTATAGTATGACTTGAGTTGCTGTGTATGCTATTAGTTATATAGTGTATGGGTAAGTTACAGTGCATGCTAAATTACTGTGTATATGTTACTGTAATTAATGGCATATGGGTCTGGTGTATGGTAAATTATAGGATATGGTAAAATGGCATGGTAAATTACATGCATGGTAAATCAACAGGTTGGTCAAATGCCTTATATTGCAACTTTAATGCATGGCCAATGAAATTGTAAGAGCATGCCAAGTTTGCAGTAGATCATAACATGCTGAATTGTAGTGTATGGTCAATGAAAGTGTGTATATAATATAGCGTAAACTTAAAGGTTTTCATTCAATTTTATTGTAAGCTTTGATAGCCTACAATTTTTAATTCAAAATAGAATTTAAATTGGGTGATAAATGGGAGTGTGCCTGGTGTCAGATGTGATTCATGACCAACATTTAGATCATCACCGAGGTGACCGATGAGGTTGGCTGCCTCTGTGATGACGTCATTGGAGGTATCAGATCACATCTGAGTCCAGGTACCCTGCTTTAATCCCCCATTCATAAACACTTCGATAGAGTTGATAAGAAGATACCAGACAGGAATTTTTTGGTACAATATAAAATTTTATTTCTCCCTAATATTTTTTGGCTGTACTAATAAACTCACAGTGGTGGTAATTTTAGTAAAAACTTCTGATATAGATGATGCAGGCTTAGTTTAAGCTTTACAAAATCTTAGCTAGAACTCTGAAGCTGTGTGTAGCAGTATTGACTGCCAGCTTGTAAGCACACTATAGGTTGTTTCATTGTAGTGGAATTCATTCAAATGTATGACCTGGCACTGTGTGTACCATTGCTAAGTATGTCATAAAGTTAATGTACCACAGGCTGGTATTTGCAACATAGGGTCCAAAATCACTTTTACTTGACCGCTCCAACTAAGGAGTGGATTTATAGTAATAGGCAAGCTGTGATATACACATTGATATACAGACTATACTTGGCACATTGCCTAAACTCAAAATAAAATTATGCTAGAATTCAAGGTGGAAAGCTATGTCAATTCAGCTGATACTTTTGAGCATAATGCTTTGGAATATTATAGAGCTACAAAGAGGCTAGGCTTGATGCAGTTTAAATGCTTGTTTATCTCGTTTTTAGGCATTATCAGAACCTGTATATAGCTAGATAGATTATGCTAACTCAGATATAATTATGGTTTATGTTGCTATGGTAACCCAGCATGGGCACAACATTGTGCACAGTGGTTACTGAGTAACCATATTCAATTCACCTTAATTTTCCAGTCTGGAATACCATTTCAGCCCAGTTTCAAAAAATGTTTTCAGCAATCATAATACAGGAAATTAATGGTATTTATGAATGAACTGTTAAAAATGACCTTATAAATTACAACTTTGTTTTCAAGGTGGGAACTAGCCTTGCACTGAGTCAACTTTTTTTTTTTTTTTTTTTTGGTCATATCTAAAAATATGTTTGTTCCCTGTACTTAAGTTTCAATTGAATGTATTGTTGTAAGGTTTTTTTTTATCGAAACCATTTCTACACCCTAATACCTGCTTCCCACACCTACTATGTTTACCGCACTATGTACACGGCTCAGAAATCGAAATTGTTTGTACACCTCCTTACCCAGCTTGCAAGGAACCATAAGTGTCTCTCAAGTTTGTTTGTGTAAGAAGAACCTCTATTTTCAGGAAAGCATTGACTTTCAAATATTTGATGTAGCACTGATAAATACTTCATAAACTTTACATACCTGGACAAGGTTTAGTTCAAAATGTGTCTGTACAGGAGTTCATAGTGCAAACTTAGGTCACCTGAAAATATTAGACAGGTGTTTCTCATTCTGCAAGAATGTTTTATGTGTACCATGTGACCTATCTGCAGTTTATTTTTAATGGAAACTATTTACCAGAGGCTCCATACATATTTGTTGTTTTCCTTCTAGGTTGGACAAAGGAAAATCTTCCATCTCTCCCCAGTGCTGTTGACAACAGTAGTGACGAGGAAGAGGTTGATAATGGGTGTGAATCAGGTAACAGGAGTCCAAGGATACAAATTCAGGTGAATGTCAAATATTTGCTTTTAACATTCTGAACTTAAATATTTCATCTGGCAATAATATCACTGTCTTTTAGAATGACCAGTAAGTACCTGTTGAAGTATCCCCCTTTCAGCCACAAAAGAGTGATGGCTTACTATGAAACATTAGTAGTCTTACACATACTCCTTACCTAACCTTTCAGGAAAAATGTACTGGAAAACATACAGAGGAATTTTATGTAACATCAGCATGCTTCTGATTGCCATGCTGCCCTCTATCTATACTTACATGCGTAAAGTTTTAAAGTGCTTTAATTAGACCCTTAAAAACTCCAGTCACTTTTTGAAAGATAAATGCCAAGGTGAACCAACCCTCAGTATGTTGCTAGACACATAGGGCTTGTGCTGATATTTCATGAACAAAGTAAAGTTAAAATTTGGGGATAAATGGTCTGTCTTCCTTTAAAATTTCCCATACAACACAAATTTAGTTACTAATGTATAGCTTGATAACCAGTGCTCTAGAGCTAGAAACGGAAGGCCAAAGCTTTTGCACGACCACTAATTTTGACAAGCCACAAGAGAAATCTGGAACCAGGGTAAATCCAAGGGTGTGGTGGGGGGTTTTGGTATAGTTGAAGACCTGTGTAGGGGAAGTCTAAAAAGTTGTAAGACCCCTTGGTCTTGAGTGATTTTGCCACATAGCTAGATATTTGCCAAGAATCGAGTATGTGTTTTTTATCTGGCAATCGATAGACTGTATCCCTTCAGGTAGCATGAATGCAGCCTCCTTTAAGTGTTTTTTCCGCCCTCTCAACATGGCCTACACTTCATGTAAATTAAAGTTCCTCTGCTGTTGAATTCCAGATGACTGTCTCAGTCTAATGTTGATTGTTCATGAAAATAGATACTATTTTCACATCAAAGAATTACCCAATGATTTTAAAGGACAGAAAATGAGTTCAAATGCCTACTGAAAATCATTAGATTGAATTTGAATGGCGTTTGTATAATTAAGTGTTCGTGTCAGAATTTATAATTCAGTCTAGTTTCAAAGTTTTCATAATTTTGAGCATGATGTTAACTTCACAGAGCCTCTGGAGGAAGTTCACACAACTGTGCATCTGTATTTAGAATAAAAAAGGGCTTCAGTTGTTTGAGATGCGTTTTCTGTTAATTTATTTTGTTTTGAGAGAAGCTGGTAATAAGGTTTCATTTTTTGCAATGTTAATATTAAAGTGATGTAATAGACACTTGAACAGTTTGTTGCTTTTGTGGTTTCCATGGCTATTCATGAAACTTTTTGCAGTTGTTAGCATTTCTGGAGGGTATATTTTATAAAAAGTAGTTGCTTCCTGCTGTTTTTGTTGTGGCAAGCAGTTAGCCAGAAATACTTTGGGTATGTACCATTGTTTTTGTAAACATTATGCTCCCAAACTTAAACGGTTTGCCCAGATACTAAATGCAATGACTCCAAAATATTCAGGAAATTTGTTTGCTTTAGGAAGTGAAAATCATCTCAACAGCATGTAGCTTTTGGAAGATACTGATTTTCAAAGAAATAAATATTTTCTGGAGGTACAGTGCATTATGGGAAATCTGTGATGTTATAGATGCGCATTGGTCAGACATAGCATTTTATTTCTTTATGATATTGACACTACTGTAGGGAATGTTTGCTGTACCATATGTATGGTGCAGTTTTATGTTAGGTCCACTTAGAAAGATATTCAAACATGCCAACAGTATCAAATTTCAAAGGCAAACAGGACATACTTAAAGTGAAAAATAAAATATACTGATAACCAAAAACAAAAGGATCTGAGGCAGTTTGCCCACTTCACATTATGTGACCATGTAGAGAACTGGAGGTATTTTTGACAGAAATAACCAATCTTTAAATGAGATGCCATGAGTTAGGATTAGAGTATTGCTACAGGGTTTTAAATGACATGAATTAGGACTTTCTTCTTTTTCACATGAGACCTTTGTGAAATACCACTGGAAAATGCCTTTAAGGACAGAAGCATCCATCCTAACTAACCAAAGAACTTAGGGTCTTAATTTTACTTGTGAAGTTGGCTTGTTGTAGACTTGTAGTGTGGGTACTATGACATAGGTACAAATGTACTGGGCTGGAATTAAAGGAAGGCCAAAGAGGCCATGGCTGATGTGATTTAGGGGCCCCTCAAGATGGCAACATTAGCATTCTTCACAAACTAAAACTAAGCATGTATCAGATAGCATGAAAGCTTTTATTTGGCCTTGGTGTCCTTTGAGATGCATAAATAATAGGATAGTGGTCTTGCTCCATACTTTTCTGTATCCAGCCCTGAACACCGATTCATACTTCAGTATAGTGCTATGAATCTCTGAAAGTTGGACAGTGTTCAGCCCTAAGCTGAACAGGTCTTTGAGTTTTGAGCCTTTAGTTTTAAGTACAAAAACATCATTTTTCATGAATACAAGTCCATCATTTTGCATTTATACTAATATTTACCTCTGAAAGTGTGTGAGTATGATTACATGTACAAATCAAGTATAAGTACAGGCAAGTATGCTGTGGTTGAGTATGAGTACATACTTACAGCAAGTCTAGCATGGTCTTAACAGCAGCAGAAGTCCTTTGTTATTTCAGTCAGTTTTAAATTTGTGAATGTTTAGCAAGTTTGAAAAGATAAATATGTTGCATTAGCAAACGTTGTTGGCTTGCCTCTTAATATATGGTCAAAGTAGAATCATAGGTCAAGAGTAATATTATTTTCCATTGCATAATTTAATTGGATCTTGTCAAGACAGGATCTATTGAAGGTCAAGGCTGCTACTTACGATAATTACTTCCCATTTAGTTCTTATCTAACATTTATTTTGCAAAAAATTGTTTATATAGCACTAACTAGTTTTTA
This sequence comes from Holothuria glaberrima, assembly GCA_009936505.3. Lineage (NCBI taxonomy): Eukaryota > Metazoa > Echinodermata > Holothuroidea > Aspidochirotida > Holothuriidae > Holothuria > Holothuria glaberrima. Next base: position 28,406 of record WURT03653583.1, read on the forward strand.
GCCTTGGCACAAACTCCAACATGGCTTAGACTTCTCTTGACTTGCTTAAAGTTAGATTTTTGGATTCTTTGTTTTATCTGCCCTTTAACATGAAATGAAGAACTCTTAGTCCAAGATGCAAGGTAGTTTTTCCTATTTTCATTCCTGCAAAGCTCTTAGTTTGAATGGACTCTGCATGTTTTCTTTAAGTAGAATAAGAACATGATCTCAGGGACTTCTGTGGCCATGTTGATTTTACACTCTGCAGTCGGACAGCAAGTCTGTGATGGATGGCTTATAGATGCAAACCAGGTGTCATCTAATCATGTAGAAATAATTAGAAGGCTTTCATGCAGATGGCATCTTACCAAGAAACAGTTTTCTATCTATTTTAAACATTTGTGTCATCTGCTCTTAACGAGTAGGTTAGAAATGGATGGGTAGTGATTTGATATATGACTGCATGTTGGGTGTTTTACACAAGAAGGGCATTATGTTAGTATTGCACATAGATGTAATACAGGCATAGTAAATTAAGTCACAAAAATCTTACTAGTAATCGTATTTATGTACATTCAGTTTTCTTGATGTTTCGATGAAGAACATTTTTTCTTAAAGTAGGTTTGTGCCATATGGAAGTGAGTCTGAAAGCAAGTGATACAGAAATTTTGTTCTCATGTTGTTTTAGATCTGTTACTTATTTTTTGTTTATGGTCAGAGATAAGATTGTGATCCCTGCTCCCCTCCCATACTTCCACTCCCCTCCCTTTCAAAAGAAGAGAAGTAGAACTGATTCAGAAGGGAGTATTTAACTTAGAAACTCACCCAAAGTTTTGAATGATTTCCTTTCCGTTTTCCTACACTGTTTCAGTTTTTTTTTTTTTTGTTATTCTTTAGTTCTCTCAAGGGTAATGTTTGTTTTAAACATTTGGATTAGTGATTCAACCTTCCACAAATTAATTTACATCTGCAGGTGAATGACACTGTTTTAGACAGTAGTGATGACCAGCCTGCAGTAACAGTACCTACCATAGAGGATGCTGCTGTGACACCCCCTCTTAGCTCAGAGGAGGGTGAAGACCTAGCAGCTACAAGAAGACACAGCTGGGGAGATCAAGCTAAGGAGATGAAGTCCCCAGAGGGATTAGCAATGGCTAGTGATATGAGGTGGTAAGTATTACAAGGTCTGTGGACATTTATTTGTCATATACCCTACTTGATGTTAAAAGCATTAAAAACATTAAAGATATTTGAAATTCGCATCAAAATCTATTAAATGGTCACCATTTTACCATACAGTGACTGTTTTTGGAGTTCCATCATGAATAAACATGAATCACATATGTAAATTTGTGACATGGAAAGAGGGACCCATTAAAGATGTCTTACCCTTTCTTTAGCCTTCATTCCAAGGACATTTGTAATGTTGGCATGCCATGAGAGGTTTATTTTGGAAGTCACTATTGACTGCTTTGAAAATATCCTCATGGAACCCCAAAGTAGAAACTAGCTGGCAAGTTACAAAATATAAAGGATAAAGAAAAGAAATACTGACCATTGCAACACTCCACATCATATTCATTGCATAGTTAATGAGCAATCTCAAAATTGGACAAACTAAGAGATATATCTTGAGATGGGTAAAAGAAATTCAAAATAATTCCAATGGATGTTTAATCAGGGGATTTTAACCTATCATTGTAGTAAAACAGCTGTTTTGAATACATGTTTACAGACCTTTAAGAACGGAATCAGTAGAGGTGCAATGTAAGTCCTTGAAGGGTCACACTTTAGTTTTACTGTTTTGCATGTTTGGAAATATGAACTAGATGGACAGTCCAGCCTACTTTTATTGATTCCCGTTGAGTGATACAATGTTTATGGAGTGCAGTTAAGTCCTCTCTTCTAGTGGTGGGGGTTTGGGGTGGCATCCTTTTTCAAATAGTGAACAGTTGGAGAACTTGAGAGGAAAAACATTAACCAGGGAGAAGTAATGGAATTTATTGGTTCAAAGGAGACAGTGGTTAGTCTCTTATATTTTACTCTTATGCAAACACTATTTAAGACATATCAAAGTGGGGGATTGGTGGAAGTAACTATCCTTAAATTGTAAAAAATGTTGAAAATTCAGGGAATTTTTATTTTGATATATTAGGGAGTTCACGGTTACGTCACTGGTTGGCATTGGTTGGCATAGAGCATGCACACAAACAAATGCGTGTATGTTCGGTGTTGCGCATGTAAAGGCTTGTGCGATTGCACGCAGAAAGTAGACGAATTGGAATCTACTTTGCATTGTGACGACAGTGTAAGTGCACCTTACAAACTCTTTTACCGACACGCGGTGACGTCTTTGTTTGTAAACAGTGAATGAGTCTATTGGAAAGTCTGTTTCCTTTATAAGTAAAATCCTCATACAGAAAGATTTTTTCAAAATGGCCGGAGAACATTTTAAAACACAGAGCTTATCAAGAAGACAATTATGAATGAATAGTAGTGTTGTAAATAGTAAGGTATGCCCTTCTTACCCTCTTTTATTGCCTGTAAGTATACTGTCTCATAAAATGTGCAGGATCATTTTCTTCTAGATTATTAAGTCTAAAAATGTGAAAAATAGTGACGTTGTGTTTTTTCTTTCTAGTCGCAGTATGTTGAATTTGGACTCTGGGGTTAGGTCAGAGGAGTTTCACAGGCCCAAAGAGAGGTTAATTACTGCTTCAGTGCAACAGAATGAATCACAATCAAAGAAAAATGGTAGGTTTAACTCTTGTCTTTGTTTAAAATATTTGGCTTTTATTTGTCAACTTTGGGAAATATGATTGTTTTGAAACCTGTCCTTGAACAATCTCCTTTTTCTTTTGCATATCCATTTATCTAAACTTAGGCTTACATGTAGTGGGATGTTAGTTGGAGCATAAACTAAGTCTGTTTAATAGCAGGAGAGGATAAAAGAGATTATGTACTCTAATGTGGCGGAGACATCTATAATGAGACACATTTTTATCCTCATGGAAATATTTTATCTCATAATAGAGAAATGCAGTGAAAGTGATGCCATGAAGAACATTTGTTGCAAAAAACTTTGAATTTTTTGTTATTAAACCATGAAGAGTCCTCCTAAAAAGTAAAGCTGTGGATAAGCTTTGTAAATGCCTTGAAAAATTACAGTTTGTATACTGGATTAGTTTCTATCAAATTAAAAGCACTGTTTTGTTTATTTTTTTGTCTTTTCTTTCTTCAGGAAATTTAGATAATTCAAAGTCTTCTGCAGAAAAAGCATGTGTAAAGTTTCAGGTAAGAACTCAACAAATTCTGTGTATAAGAGATTGTATTTTATTTGTTGTATTTTATGAAGGTGTATCCTACTGCCTTAAAGTTATTATGTATTCATTGTAAGAGTTTCATCCCCCTGGCAGAGGCTGTGCCGCAGAGCAGAAGCTAGTTTGTTTACATCATTGTGGCTGAGCAAGTTATTGATTGGAGGAGATACTATTCAGCCAGCCATGCAGAGTAGGTGGAGGCAAGGTAATAGATCTATGTGTTAGATCAGCAGTGGAGCCTTTTTTTATAATGATTTCAAATGTAAAGAATATGGGTAGCAAGAAAGCTCATGTAGAATGTAAATTAAAGGCTATAAATGTGTTTGTAAAGAATGTGTTATTTAACAACTTTGAAAATTATCCTCTTTGCTTCTCATAGCTCCACAAGCTCTGTGGAGGGAGATAACTTTGCACCCCTCAGGAAAGATTTCCTGTTCTAGGGAACATTCTATAAATGCGTTGGAGAATGGGTTATCAGTTGCATTCGTTGGCATCCTTTGAAAATGTTTTTGAGACATTGCGTCTTCTGCTTGAAGGAAGCTTTAAATGCGAGGACTGAAAGTAAAACACGGAAAAGTTCCAGTTCCTGTAATAAAAGAAGTTGTAATTATCTGCTAATGTTGAATGTTAAGAGGTAGATGAAATTACAATTTAGAAGAAAGTAGTGGCCTTTATGCAATTGTCAGAAGGATGTCCTCAATTTCAACAGTTAGAAGCCCAAGGGCATAATTTATCAGGACTCACATAGCAAAAAACTACTTAAAATCTCTGTTTTGCTGATCAGATCTCCTTTTGTGTAACAGTTCTATTCACAAGCAAATGTCAGTTTTGATAGTGATGCTCTGGGTCAGTATATCAAGAGTGCTAATCAAATTCTGAATCCTAAATTATGCCCAGAGCCCAGTAGGGACTAACAAAGTTAAGACTCTACCAACAAACATATAGGCTAACATCTCTGTTATGAGAGATGCAGCATGATTAATTGGTAATACTGGATTATAACCACAAAGCTAGGAAGACCATAGTAAGTCTGCTGCCATTGCGTGAGTACCCATGATTCAGTGTAAGTTGACACCAAAGTGGATTTCTGTGGGTATGGGTGCTTTACATCCAGAGTTGCTTTGAACAAAGGAGCTATCTTTGACGTCATCATGACTTATACTTGGCAGATCTAGCTTTTGGTTTTAAAAGTGTGCCAGTTGTTTACATTTGCAATAGTTGCTTTGCATTTATTCATGGGTCATGATGGTAATATTTCGTATTTTTTTTTGTCATACACAGGATGGTCTCAGCGATACTACTGATCCGGAACCAGATGTCAGCTCTATTCTCCCCCCTGACAATGCCTCAGCGAGTGTTAACACGCAGGTGGTGAGAAGACGGAAAAAGACATCTAAAGAAACAAGTAAGTAATGGTTCCATACAGAAGCATGAGTAAGTAAAGAAGCCAAAGTTCAATCACTGAGATGACATGATTTTTTTTTTTTCTTTTTCAACTAGTGGCAAATGGGAATTAGTTTTGTTGAAATTAATTTTTGTATGTTTTTCTGTACGAGTTTATTTCTCATAAGTATCTTCCTGGGAAGTCTTGAGGTGGTCTTTAACCTGAAATGTAGCACTCAAATTTAAAAGGTTTTCTTGAAAGGTTGTTACAAAGAGATCTCTTGAAGTCGATCGCTTTAATTGAAGTCGACCCCAGCAAAAGGTTTTAAGTCAGTTTTTTAAGCTATATTGTTAGATGCCTACAACAAATTATTCTAAATTTCATCCTTAGTTCCCCATTTGTCTGAGATAATTGATTTCTTTCAAAAGATTGGATGACTGTTATGATCAAGCTACCTACTGATGGAAAATGGTTGTCTAGAGTTCTTTTGCTTGGTAGATTAGAAGAACCCCCCCCCCCCCCTGCTTTAGTACTTGCTTCTCCCTAACCGCACTGGTTGAGGGAATTTGCACCCAAATTTATTAAGTTTTACATTAGGAATCTCACATTCATATCTGCACTGCATGGTCTCGAAGGAAGTGATTTTCACAGTCCCAATTGTTATACAAAAAAGCTTGGTAAGACTGATTTCATGCATGCCCTTAAATATTTTAAGATGAACTCAAGACTCAAATTCTCTAAACATGCATTACATTAAATGAAGTGTGACAATCTTTGATCAGATTCAAATCTTTATAGCTTATTCCATTGCAACAATGAAAATGTTGACAGTTATTCACTTTAAGATGAAATCAATCTGCTCATTCATGCCGTGGTTTAACTTTTTATACCTAAATTTAGGCAGTGTAACATCACATTGAAACTGTTTTGACTTTAAACTAAAATGACATCTAAAAGGCAAGGAATCACTTAGCTCTTTGGCTTTCTGGTTTTTTCAGATGGCCAGTAGTGCAGTGATATGTGGTGTCACTCCTTGTGCCATATGCTTCTCATTTTTTTTTTTCATTTTCTGTTAATATAAAAAATGTCGTTGACCTTGGAAAATAAACCACTTGCTCCTAAGCATTTCATGAGAGGTGGGCTGGTGTACATCAGTTGATTGATAACAATTAGACAATGATCACAGTCTTCAACAAATTGCAGGGGATTTAGAAGAAAAAACGTAAACCACAAAGGCATGTCCTCTGAGTAGTGCAAGAATGACATCACAAATTATTGTGCAATGAAATCTGTAAAGTGAATTAAGTTCAATATTTTAAATGTAAGCACAGACATGTGAAGATGGGCGATAGACCAAAGGGTTCTTTTGTTCTTTTAACATCTGTGACATACTTGAGTAAACTTCTTAACTTAGATAACCCTTTTGAGAAGAAGAGAGTAACTGTTAAGATGAATTAATGGATGATTTTAAGCTGTTACTGGTGAAAAGATTATACACTCATGATTAACTGTTTTGTTTTTACAGGAAAACAGAAAAGCGCCTCCATGTTTGAGGCTAGGTCGTAAGTACTCCCCCTATCTTATCCAATATTTACCACCTGCTTTGCAATAACACAGACACATTGTATATAGCTTGCTTATGTATTTATTTCACATCTCACATAAACAATATGAAAATAGCGTGGGGGGATTCAATAACAAAACATGTTGATCAATCATTTTTGCAGTGCAGCCTGGCTTTTGCATATTTGTTGGCATCAAAACATTACATAGTTTGAAAAATTCAATGAGAGGAGGAGACTTAAACAAAGGTCTTGATGTGTGCTGCTATCATTATCTGGGCTGATTTAAACAAATGAACATGAATGTTAAAGGTCAAAGGTCAGAAGATTTTGTATAGGGGTGGAAAGCTTTATATTTAGTTTTTTCTTTATTTGGTAATATGTAGTTGAACTCAAGTTTTCTGTATGTGAGGGTTTTAACAGGAATTATAGGAGGTTAGCAACGGTGTCGTGAAGAGAAGACAGAGTTTGGGATGGAGGTATTGAGTCTTTTGTGTTTTAGGCTTCCTGCACGAATGACAGTGTGATAACCTTAGGTGGGGTAGAGAGGGGAGTAAAGATGGGGCCCGGGGGGTAGTGTTCATAAAGCTATACATTGTTATGCTATACTTACATTTTATACTAAAAGATTGCAAACCATGTGCAATGCTGCTGAAGGTAAATTTTAAACGTTTCGGCTGGGTGCCTCCAACATTGCTAACTTCCATGTGGTGTCTGCATAGTAAGATTTAGGTAACCCATTGGTGATACATACCACAGACTACCATTCATTCATTTGTTGAATTGTTCAGTCTGATTTCATTAGGGAATTTACCAGCACTGTGACAGGGCACAATGTATTCAGGAAAGGGATAATTAACTCAGGGTATTGGATGTGTACTTAGGTAGCTAATCAATATTAAAAAATGTTTGAAAGAGAACTGTTTTTGACAAACCTGTATGTGTAACAAAACATACATTGGTATGGGAAAAATTAAGTTTGTCCAGTAAATAGATGAGATATCAAATGTTGAAATTTGCAGGGTTACCTGTGCTGCAGATTCATGCCTTTGTGTAAGGCTGAAAGTTTAAGCTGGTTAAGATTTATCTTTGTGTGAACATGATTGAAAAAGATGACCTCTATTCTAAATCAATTAGTATGTTCTCATGAAAGACAAGCGTTCTGCTGCCAACGCAAAAAAAAAAAAAAAAGGACACTCACACAAAGCCTGTAGACACTAAATTTGTGTATCTTTTAAAGATGGACAAACCCTTAGGAATAAAGAGGAATCCTTGAAGCTTGAAGGTGTGAACATTATGTTGAAGTCTGTAATAGCATTTTACTCAAAACTAAACAAATTTGTGATTTTGGCTTCGAAAAGTATTGCGTTGTTGCATTAGGGAAGAATATTGAAGGACTGGAATTATGCAGGATTCGAGAAGGAATCAATTATAGATATGGGAAGTAGTACTGAATGAAGTCAACTGAAGTCATTGTAAGGTCAGTGGATTAATAAGAAGGGGTTAAATGACCTTTCTTAAGTTCATTTTAATGTGAGAGATTTCTATTTCTGTGACATAAATTGATAGAGGGAATACTTAATGACAATTTACAAAATAATTGGTTACCACCAAGGTTAAATTATTAATACCTCTTTTTATGCTTTATGTTTTTCACTAATTGATAAGAAATATCACACAGCTTTTTGTTTAAAGCTTTATCATGTTTTTCTTTCCAAAAGTTAATTTGCAGTTTGTGTTTTCCTTGAAACCAAATTTACTCTTAAATAATCCATGTGCCACTCATAATTTGATCAAAACTCGTGTCCTATATATTTTATGTTTATTTTGCTATTTGTTTGTAAATTTAACAATAAACTGTACTCTTAACTTTTTTGAAACTTTTATATTTGCATGCTTTTGTGGGGTTCCAATACAGAAGATCATCGTCACTTTCAATTATTTCCTTTGGTAGAGATGACTCTGCAGACAGTTTACCGTCGGATGATCCCACACCTCCCGAGAGGTACTTGTTGGACAACCCTTCCCCCTCTCAAAGGTACATCTCGCCATAGCGTGTCCTCACCCAGCAGCTCTCTCCTTTTTTTGGCTGACAGTTCTGCATGTTAAACTGCCAAACAAATTTTGAAGAGTTAAGCTAATTGCAGAGGGAAATGAATGAATGGGAAAGGGGAGGTGAATGCATGGGATGGGGGAGGTGAATGCATGGGATGGGGGAGGTGAATGCACTGGTCAGACAGGGCAGGCAGAGTTTGGAAGGGTTGTCATTGGCTTAGAAATTATTGATTAGGTTGTCAACAGTCATAGCATTTCTCAGTTGAATTTAAAGATTGTTTAAGTTTATCACTTGAATTCTATCAAAGCTTAGATTTATTTTGATTCAGTTGTATGGACAAGTTTCATTTTGCGTCAGCTGTAGGGCATTTGGTTAAAACTGGGTATAAATACAGCAAAGAAACATGCAGATTGAAAATTTCTAAAAAGTAGATTTTGAAATTGTTTAAGTGGGTCATCTTATTTCAAACTTAAATAGACAGCTGTTTATATCTTTGGGATATGATAAAGTTATGGTACTTGAAAGTTGCGGTTGCCAACAATTTGCACAAACTGTCAGCCAAACATGAAACATCATTTCATGTTCACAGTGACTTCCTCTTTTGCAGTGTTTCATGTAGAGATCTCTTGGAGAGTGACCTTGTGTTCAAACCACCTTCTTTCTTCCTCTTGGTGTTCTACCCTTTTTGTCTCTCCTTACCTTTATTTTGTTGGTGTTGCCTGTACCTTTGAGTATCTTGGCTTTTAGTCAGCACTGAGCTGATGGTTCTCTTTTAGAGGCTACCATTAGTTCCTGAATTGGTATGTAGGTAGAGCCATCCACACTGTCATTTCTTACTAATATTTTGTGGCAGTTTTACTCGTAATAATGTTCTCTTTAGTGGCTGTAGTCTTCAGTTCCCTTGTAGTCTCAGGCTATATTCATAAAGAAATACTTGAATACAAAAATTGCATTAGTTGACTTATGCTGTAATTGTTGATTGGTAAATTTGGTGGGTAACTTTTCGCAAGATATGGAGCTTTAGTCAGTACAAAGAACTATAGTGTCATACACATATACAATTTAGACTTCAAATACAATAAATATGCAAATATGGCATAAGGATTAGCAGTTGATGTTGCATTTGAAAACAGTGAACCCCTTGTTTGTACCAAAATGTTCAATGCAGTTGACTCAGAATAAGGCAAACATACATACTACAGCAAGTATAACTGGCTCATTGCATTCATGGCAGCTAGGCTGTGTATCTTTGTGATTGGAGCTTGACAGTTGTATGAGTACCTCTAACAAAACTATTGTAAAGTTCAAAAATAGTATGTTGCTTGCAACTTGTTTCATAATTCTTTATGAATATGGCCTGGTCCTATTTAATCCTTCATTAGAATACTTTTTTTTACTAACTAGTGTTTATGGTACTTATGTTGTAATATTGTATATACCATTGTCCATAAAATGTTAAATGCTCACTAATATTACCAATAATCCAAGCAGTATTGTATTTCTGGTTTTCTTTTAATGCCCTTCTCTCACATGAACATTTGAAGTAACATGTTGATGTACACCACTGGTTTTCACTTCAGCTGCACCTTCAACTTACTAGTAATGTTTGCTGCTTGGACAACTTATAATTTGCTTTGCTAGTGATAAAAAATATCTGCACTGTGGTGAACTTAACTTCCTACACAAGGGGAAGGACTCTATTCTTTTCTTTTTTTGGAGGGGGAAGGGCTGGGGACTAGGGATGGTCAGCAGCAGGGTGTAGGATGAGGATGTTGTGTTAAGGTATGGATGTTTGATCAGTTATCGCAAAGTTTCGCAAAGTGGACCTGATTTTTCCCCTTTTAGACGATTTCCCCTTTTAGGCAAGTTTTTTCATACAATATTTCCCCTTAATCCCAAATTAGTAATATATATATATATATA